>JAXGGA010002105.1:57500-131064 GCA_038373865.1 Uloborus plumipes | reverse complement strand
TTAATGAAACGCAGATGTATTTCACATTCGCTAGAATTTTACTACTTCATACGAATGCAACAGATTAAACTATCTTTTGTAGTAACATCATATTACTGAAAATAATAACAAATGAAAAATATCTTTAAATGTTTCATATAGTTTGTTTCTCTGGTACTGTTTCCATTTTTTGGGTTATATATAACCAAGCTACAAGAAACAATAAATGGATCTAATACGTAAAAAATGACTTCCGGGGAAGCGAAAACCTTTCTCTCGATAGTAGATTCAGATTAAAATGCTGAAAATATTTTTCTTGTGTATTAGAGAGAAGTGTGTGCATATGTGTTTGCTTGTATTTTTTAGAAAATTACACCACTTCTGTTTTTACATATTTAAATATGTATCCAATTCTATCAAATGTACACTGAAGTGACAAAAGTCATGAGATACCTCTTAATATCGTGTCGGCCCTCCTTTTGCCCGGCGAAGTGCAACAACTCGACGTGGCATGGACTCAACAAGTCGTTGGAAGTCTTCTGCAGGAATATTCAGCCATGCTGTCTCGATAGACGTCCATAATTGTGAAAGCGTTGATGGGGCAGGATTTTGGGCACGAACAGACCTCTCGATGGTGTCCCATAAATGCTCAATGGGATTCATGTCGGGCGATCTAGGTGGCCAAATCATTCGTTGGAATTGTCCAGAATTTTCTTCAAATCAATTGCGAACAGTTGTGGCCCGGTGACATGGCGCATTGTCATCCATAAAAATCCCATCGTTGTTTGGGTACATGAAGTCCATGAATGGCTGCAAGTGATCTCCAAGTAGCTGCACATAAGCATTTCCAGTCAATGTTCGGTCCAGTCGCACTAGAGGACCAAGTCCATGCCATGAAAAAACAGCCCACACCATTACGGAGCCACCACCAGCTTGAACAGTGCCTTGCTGACAGTTTGGGTCCATGGCTTCGTGGGGTCTGCGCCACACTCGAACCCTACCATCGGCTCTTACCAGCTGAAATCGTGACTCATCGGACCAGGCCACGGTTTTCCATTCATCTAGGGACCAACCGATATGCTCACGTGCCCACGAGAGTCGCTGCAAGCGATGTCGTTCTGTCAGTAAAGGCACTCGAGTCGGTCTTCTGCTGGAATAGCCCAAGAAATCCAAATTTCTCCGCACAGTTCTAGCAGACACGTCCATTGTACGTCCCACATTGATTTCTACGGTGATTTGACGCAGTGTTGCTTGTCTGTTAGAATTTACGACTCTTTGCAGACGTCGCCGGTCTCGATCTTTAAGTGCAGGCGGTCGACCACTGCGCTGTCCATGGTGGGATGTTATGCCTGAAATTTCATACTCTCGGCACACTCTTGACACAGTGGATCTGGGAATGTTGAATTCTCTAACGATTTCCGAAATGGCATGACCCATGCGTCTAGCTCCAACTAACATTCCGCGTTCAAAGTCTGTTAATTTCACGTCGTGCGGTCATCATCACGTTAAAACCTCTTCACATGAATAACTTGAACAGAAATGAAAGCTCTGTAAAAGCACTGCGCATTTATACCTGTTCTATGCGATGCTACTGCCATCTGAAAATTTGCATATTGCTATCCCATGACTTTTGTCACTTCAGTGTAAAACAGCAGGTTGGATGAGATTTTACCAAACGTAGAAAAAATGCAATGTATTTATCAATTTATTTCATTTTATTAGTTCTCAGGCATTTATTTAATAATTCTCAGCGAATTTCACGCATAGATTAATGTTTGTATTTATTTTTTAGAGTAAAATTCTTTTCGAATAAATCTCGTACAACATTTAAATGAGCTTTGTCTCTCAGAAGTTTTTAATTTGTATTTATTTTTGACTTTCAGAATAAATTCTGAAATATGCACTAATTACTTTCTATTTTATCGGTCTAAAATTAAAATTTGAGAGTATAAGAAATAACTATTTCATGACTTTATAGCGATCGGTTTGAATTGTTACTTTCTTTTTTGCAGTATAAGAAAAACAACTTAATTATTTTTTTTTTAAGTTACTTATTTCAGTCTTTTTCTATTGCCTGTTTTCTATATATGAAAAGAAAATCATTTGTACTTGACTTTTCAAGGCCCTTGGCAATACTTGATTACCCAAAATAATAATTCCTCCAAAACATCTTCTTTTCTATTTCCACCGTTGTCATAAGAGATTGAGTTTTCATTGAGACCCTGAGAATAAGAAGTAACACGTTCTTGAGATGCAAAAAGCGAGCGAACACTCTGCTGCAAGCTGACGAGCTCCCTACCACTGGGCGAAGAATAGATAGTATCTTCTCTGCTTTTGTTGTAATTTTTGCATCCTTCACTAGCTGCCGACCAACAATTCCGGATGGAATTTCCTGATATTCTGTGCCTTGTGCCTGGCCGAACACATTGATTAATGATACATGTTGAAAGGGATAAAAAGTTGGCCACCAGCAGAAACGAAATATCAGAGCCTTTGGTTATCCAGCAATGGAAAAGATTGTAAGCTTCGCAACATCTGTGATGAACCAGCTCGTGCCTTACTGTAAATTTTAAATTTTATTTTATATATATATAAATTTTAAAGCAAGAAATATTAAGACTATTACTAGCTGCCAGGGCAGCTATATTAGCTTCCTGCGGCATGTTGATGCATAATGTCCCCCCGCCACCCAACTTTTACCTCATTCTGTATTAATTGATACAATTCATTTTTCATAAGATTTCAAGACATACTACGTACGTGACCCGTTTATGCCCCAAGCAGTTAGCGTGACCCGGCGTTGCACGGACACTTCGCGCCTTCAAAGTAGTAACTAGAAGCAAACTTATGTTTTCAAACCTACAAAATGTAAAGCTTCAGATATTTTAATTTATTCCTAACTTTTAACGACCTTTTTTCGCCTACTTTCCCGTTAAAAATAAAAGAAAGACGAAAAAAGTATAAAAAGTGGCTGAATGCATCTAAAAAATATCGCCAAGTCAAAAAAATATCGCCAAGATAAAAAATATCGCCAAGTCCGAAAAAAATATCGCCAAGTTAAAAAAATGTCCGAAAAAAAAAGCCAAAAAGAAATAAAAAGGTAAAATGTATATAGAAAAAATAAAAATTTGAAGTAGGGTATTGAGATGGGGAATTTGTGTGTCGGTCGGTAGGTCTTTCGGTTGGTATGTCTGTCCCCCCTAATAACTTTTGAATGAACATTCCAATTTTCACAAACTTTTTTTTGTTGGAAAGATCTCGGCGAGTACAGCTCATTCCCATATTGATTGTTTGATTTGAATTAATTTTGGTTTTTCTTTGAAACGTTCAAACAACCTGTCCCTTTTGAGTGAACAGTCTGATTTGAAAAAACTTTTTTTGTTCGAAAGATCTTATCAAGGATATTTCATCCCCGTATTTACATTTCCGATTTGAACAGTTTTTCGTTCAACATTGAACCGCTCAGGCAAGCTGTCACCCCTAATAACTTTTGAGTGAACAGTCCGATTTAAATAAGGGTCATTCCACGTCAAGTGATCCAAAATCTGAGAAAATTTTTACCTTACATTTTTGTATTTCTTTCACATTTGTCTCATCAATTGTACCCCTTGAGGTAATCAAAAGTCTCAATTTTTGGATTTTTATCTCTATTATTTTTTCATTTATGAGACTTTGAACTTTGGAAAAACCCTCGTTTTTCAATGGATAAGGGTACATAAAAGGGACCATAACTCGGTACCAATTATAGATAGAACGATTTGGTAAATGGCATTTTAAAGTACGTTAGTTGTCGCTTAATTTGATATGCAACATGACTAATTTGATAAAAATTTTCTTTTTCAAAAAATGAAATTTAAATTTCAAATTTAAATTTCTCGAAAAACATATAATGAATTTTTTGAAAAAATTCTCAAAAAATCTTGTGTATTTCATTTGTGTTTGTACAAATTTTTAGATTGGGATCTCAATGGGATCATATTTTTTTGAATTTTTGAATAAAACTGTATAGGAAAAAATGATATTTTTTAGATTCTATTTATTTAAATACTAAGTTCTCTTGCTTGTGATGGTCTAAAAAGCAGTGAACAAACATAAATATGTTTAAAGTGAGCTAGCCTGAGATTATAGATTTGTCAGGTTCACCCCCCTCCCCCGCACAACCACTCTTTTTTAATTCAAAACTGTTCAAAATGTTTAAAAAAAAAAACTCTTTGATACAAAATGAATAGTAAACTTATTTAAAGTTGGTAAATGAGTTTCCTTATAACTAGACGAAGTATCCCCCTCCCCACCCAAATATACCATTCACACTATACTAATATGACGTCTAACCTGGGGATTGAGTTGAGGATTATTTTCACCCTAGGTATATATATTGTTTTTCAGACGAAGTGTTTCTTTTCGATCCGAACTTCAAAGTGTACTTCCATTCAATATCTGAAATTTAACTTTATGATTCATTTCATCTTCTACCCCAGCACCAATCTTCAATTTTGAAGGGAGGAAATAAATGGGTCGCCCCAATATCATAGCAAACAGCAAAATAGCACTGTTTCCCCTTGTTCTCATCGTTTTTTCTATTCTTTTCGCACAAAACTGAAAATAAATCAAAATATCAGATCATATGTCTGTGTCCCCATAACTATCTTTCCACATTATCTAGTGTGCAGCTGTTATTTAATTTTTTTAATCGTTTGTGTTCTTTTTCATTTTGTTGTAAAGGAAAGTAATGCAGCAAGATATATCTATATATATATATATATTAAACAAACACTGCTTTTTTGAGCACAACCTCACATATTGTTTAACTTCTTTACAGATTGCTCCCCCCCCCCTTACCCTACCTTTCCACTCCAAACTTTTATTTTTTTTATCATCCCGCCTAGCCCCATTTCAAAGCCTTAGTCTCTATGTCTGGTAGTGTTTCAGTTTGTTATGTTTGTTACTCTTTCCTATTAGCTTATGAGCTTTGTCCAATAAGAGAAAGGAAAGGCAGTGATGGGGACTGACATATAACGTGACACTTTAATTTCTTTTCAGTTTTGTGTAAAAATAATGGGAAAACATTATGAGAACAAGGGGAAACAGTGCTATTTTGCTGTTTGCTATGATCTTGGGGCGACCCATTTATTCCCTCCCTTCAAAATTGAAGATTGGTGCTGGGGGAGGGGATGAAATGAACCATAAGTTTAAATTCAGATTTTGAATGGAAGTACACTTTGTGAAGTTCGGATTGAAAACGAAACACTTCGTCTGAAAAACAATATATACCTAGGGGGAAAATAATCCTCAAATCAATCCCCAGGTGAGACGTCATATTAGTATAGCGTTAATGGTATATTTGGGTGGGGGAAGGGTTGTACTTTGCCTTGTTATAAGGAAGCCCAATTACCAACTTTAAACAAGTTTACTGTTCATTTTGTATCAAAGAAGCTTTTTTTTAGCATTTTAAATAGTTTGGGGGGAAAATGGTTGGGTCAGGAAGGAAGGGAGGGGGAGCTGACCAATCTACAAGTTAATTCTTGCTCACTTACCTAGAGAAAAAATAATAGTCAATTCAATCCCCAGGTTAGACGTCATAATAGTACAGCGTTAATGGTATATTTGGGTGGAGGAGGGGGATATTTCTTCTAGTTATAAGGAAACTCATTTACCAACTTTAAATAAGTTTACTATTCATTTTGTATCAAAGAGTTTTTTTTTTAAAACATTTTGAACAGTTTTGAATTAAAAAAGAGTAGTTGTGCGGGGGAGGAAGGGGGGAGGGGGTGAACCTGACAAATCTATAAGCTCATGCTAGCTCACTTTAAACATATTCATGTTTGTTCACTACTTTTTAGACCATCACAAGCAAGAGAACTTAGTATTTAAATAAATAGAATCTAAAAAATATCATTTTTTTCCTATACAGTTTTATTCAAAAATTAAAAAAAATATGATCCCATTGAGATCCCAATCTAAAAATTTGTACAAACATAGATGAAATACACAAGAATTTTTGAGAATTTTTTCAAAAAAATTCATTATATGTTTTTCGAGAAATTTAAATTTGAAATTTAAATTTCATTTTTTGAAAAAGAAAATTTTTATCAAATTAGTCATGTTGCATATCAGATTAAGCGGCAACTAACGTACTTTAAAATGCCATTTACCAAATCGTTCTATCTATATTTGGTGCCGAGTTATGGTCCCTTTTATGTACCCTTATCCATGGAAAAACGAGGGTTTTTCCAAAGTTCAAAGTCTCATAAATGAAAAAATAATAGAGATAAAAATCCAAAAATTGAGACTTTTGATTACCTCAAGGGGTACAATTGATGAGCCAAATGTGAAAGAAATACAAAAATGTAAGGTAAAAAACGTTGGATCACTTGACATGGAATGACCCATAAACTATTTATATTTCCACGAGTTCGCAATGGATACTACATTACAGAATTTAATTTTCATTTGAACCTATTTTCTTACAACTATCACACTAACCATCACACTATCCCCCACAAAAAACTTTTGTGTATAATCGACCTAGATGTACAAAAACATTTAAAATTATTTACATAACATAGCTTTCACATACCCCCACTACTCAAATATATTAGTACCTATATATCTAATCAAAAATAGTAACGAACATAAAAACATAAAACAATTAGCCAACTGTAGTAATAATAATAATAAATTAGAACCTATAAAAAAACTTCTGATAACTACAAACTAACTAATTATAAAAATGGTATAGAACAAAAATTGGTCTTAAAAGTACACTAAACATCAACACAACTATTGATTCAATTGTAAACCTCCACCTACACCTGCAAACAATCTAACATCCGTCACATACAACAAAAATATTAGAGTCAGACACAATAAATAATAATAAAACATATTAAATATATTAATCAAAATTTTTCTTAAATATAACTATTAATTCTTCATACTAAAATATATAAACAAACAAAAAAAAAAAACCAGTATTCAATAAACAACTAACATATATATAACAATGTCAATTAATAACATATAAATACTATACAAAAAAAAACATTACGCTTAAACAATTACATATAAAACAAATAAATAAACAATAATTAAATCATCTCAATAACACAAACAACAAATAAAAAAAAAAAAAACCAAAAAAATTAAAATTACAATTTTCCATAACATAACCTAAACAAACAAAAAAAGTGATATAAAATCTTTCTACAAAACTTTCATTTATACTCACTAAATAACAAAATACGATACTAATAAACATAATATGTGTTTAATACTATCAAAAATCAAACTTTTTATTCAAAACAATTAATTTGTTTACATAAATAATCATACTCAGAAACACTTATTAACACAAAAATCAAAACCATCCCACCTCCCTCCCACCTAATTTTTCCCAAAATACAAAAATACTTAAAAAACAATAAAAACAGTAATCTCACATTTCCCTAAAAAAAAACCACAATCACTCAATCAACACCTAATCACCTCCCACAAATCCTACAAAATATGACAACACCCACCTCCTCAACCCCTAACACATCAAACCTCACCTCCCCCCCAGAACCGCACCTAACAACTACCAACCTATAACCCAAAACCCAAAACTAACTCATATCCTAAAACCTATACAAACACAACTCCCTCATTCCCACAATTTTAAACAAAAACCAACCAAAATACACAAATCAATTACATCACGCCAAAAATAACCATAAATCAACACAAAAATAATA
This sequence comes from Uloborus plumipes, assembly GCA_038373865.1. Lineage (NCBI taxonomy): Eukaryota > Metazoa > Arthropoda > Arachnida > Araneae > Uloboridae > Uloborus > Uloborus plumipes. The sequence continues at coordinate 123,352 of JAXGGA010002105.1, read as the reverse complement.
AAATCATAATAAAATACAACACTACACCACAAATAAAACCATAACCAAACCAAAACAGAACCTCATATCTAACCTCACTTAACAAAACCACCAAATTCCCAAAACCCTCACAAAAACAATATCCATATTCCACTCACACTTACAACCCCATCAATAACTAAACCCACCTAAACCACAAACAATAAAATATCAAACAACTTACAAACCCCCAACAAACCCATATCCAATCCCCCCTTACCCCTACACACATCAACAAACAAAACACATCTAAATAAAACAAAAAAAACTCAACAGATACACTTAATAGAAACACTCTACTCATCACAATAAAACTACCTCATCCAACTCTTCTAAAAAACCTCACTCAATCATCCACAACAAAAAAAATAATACTCTTATCACGCAAACCAACATCCTACATACTCAAAAACAACATACCTCTCAAAACAAAACTAAACCACTTTAAAATCTCATCAAAAAAAAACTTATATGAACCTTTCAAAAACAACACACTAATATCCTACAACCACAACATACACCAAAACATTACATCAATACACTCCCTCTACAACATCACAACAACAATCCCCCACACCAACAACTTCCCTTCAAATCTACACAAATCCCTCCCTACCACCATCAAACACCCCCCCAAAAAAACAAAAATTCAAAACTTATACACAAACAATCCCACCCCCTCCCCCCCCAAAACACATCATCTCCACATACCAACTAAACACATCCCTCAAATAAAAAAACCTACACACAAATCCACCAACCACTAAAAACACACCTCATACAAAATCTAAACAACTATCCAAAACTAATCCATCCACAAATATCCTACAACCCAATACCCCCACCCTAATATATATATATATAATATATATATAATATATAAAAAAAAAATAAAAAAAATCCCTCCCTATAATATCTAAAACTGAACCAAAATTAAAACAAAAACCATCCCATATAAAAGACCCCCCCCCGTGGTTTTTTTACTAATTGGTGTGTTGTGAATATAACATTACAAAAACCGGGGTACTAATTCTTGTCTCAGAGAATGCTTCACATATTCTTTTTTTCCCTTTCCATATGTTTTATCTACTCCTTTTTACACCTCTACTTTTTCCAGGTCTTCCTCTCTCTCGACCCCGCAACCTGTTATTCTAATTTCACCCTCCTCACTTTTTTCCTCTCCTACCGTTCCTATTTCTTTACTTTTCTTACTCTTTCTCTTACCATCACGGCAATTCTCAATAACACCACCTTCCTTTACCGCTCACCTATCCTAGCTAGTTCCCGTTCCCCTAATCTTTGCTTTACTACCCACACCCCCCCCCCCCCCCCCCCACACACCCCCCTATCATATGGAGCAATATCTTCAAAATAATAACAATAAATGACCAATTTTAGCCCATTCTAACCGCCAAAGTCGCGCAAATTTTTTTCAACTGGGATAACGCCCTCGGCCTGCACAGGCGATCGACTCAGCCAACATGCTCTACGAGGTGTACAGATGCTTTCCTGGCCACCATACTCTCCTGACTTATCACCAATCGAACATGTGTGGGACGTGATTGGACGCCGTTTGCAGAACCTGTCACTGCCTCGTTCAGAGGACGAACTGTGGCAAATGGTTGAAAGGGAATGGAGTGCCATTCCTCAGGACACCATCCGTAGGCTTATTGACTCCATGCCTAGACGTGTTTCTTCGTGCATCGCTGTCCGCGGTGGTCCTACTTCTTACTAAGCCGACGCCGTCCTCGCTCTAAATTTTGCTTATTTATTTTGAAAGAAATATCACTTATTGTTCCATGCTGTCTCTGTCTTCTTACCAAATTTCATCAATTTCTGACCACTCCTTCTTGGTGTTGCATTTTCAATGTCGAGCAGTGTATTTATGAAGAATTTCTTTGTACGGCCGGGAAGTTTTGTCCCGATTGATCCCGCTGTTCCTACACACCCCAGGTAATTACAACTAGATTCAAACACGACATGAACCGTTGAGCGAAAGACAAAATGCGGTGGCCAGTGATGCCCGTCATACATTACGCAAGCATCATACATGTTCGACGGTCAAGTCTCGTTTGTACTACCCCGCTTAACAATTTTCAGGTGTTTATTTTCTTAGGAAATAAATTATGAAAAATGTAATTGCCTTTTTTTTCGTTTTGAAATTAAAAAAGCGTTAATTTCCCACAAACAGCAATGAATTTTTACTTTCCCAAGTATTGAAGGGATCCGATTCTCAATCATTGAGGGGGTCTGATCCTCCATTATTGGGGGGAGGGGCGGACCCCTCGGACCTCCCCCCCCTGGTGGCGAGGCCCATGTTTAAAGATAGGAAATAAAAAAAGACACTTCAAGGATTTTAATCATCATATAAACCCTGAATTTTTAAGTTTCCCGTGCTATTCTTACAGTTGAGTTTGTACTACAGATAAGATAAGTGCCAGCTTATACAGGGTGTCCACTCCAATCGTGGACCAATAGCTAATTTCTAAACCGTTAGAGATAAGCATATAGTTTATTTTGGAAAAAATCTCCAAATTACGAAAGGAATTTTGGGTCTATTCAATGTTTTTCAAAAAATCAAATTTTGAAAGAGTTACGAAATTTAAATTTTTATACAGCCCCCCAGTCCTATCAATCATATTTAGTAAAACATTCTTGACACTATAACGTTTAAAACTTAAAAAAAATCAATGTTCTACGACAAAAATTGACCGAGTTATGACGTTTTGAAAAATCAAGATTTTGAAGGATTTCGCACACGGTCCCTCTCGATGACGTCATGAAACAATGCAAAATCTTGATTTTTCAAAACGTCATAACTCGGTCAATTTTTGTGGTAGAAGAGTGATTTTTTTTTAGTTTTAAACGTTACAGTGTCAAGAATGTTTTACTAAATATGATTGATAGGACTGGGGGGCTGTATAAAAAGTTAAATTTCGTAACTCTTTCAAAATTTGATTTTTTGAAAAACATTGAATAGACCCAAAATTCCTTTCGTAATTTGGAGATTTTTTTCTAAATAAACTGTATGCTTATCTCTAACGGTTTAGAAATTAGCTATTGGTCCACGATTGGAGTGGACACCCTGTATACTTCAGAATGTGTTTATTTCTTGGGGGGTTATGCTAAAACCGGGAAAATATTGAGATTTTAAATTTCTGTTTGGGCAGAAAAAATTGAAAATTTTGCCTCGCGACTTAGGTTGATCTTTCAACTTTAAACCTTGTGTTTTCTGCGCTTAATTGCTTAATCTTACTCTAATATCGTTTCAATGAAAGAACACATGTACTGATGCTCAAGAAAGGATGCCCAATGTGTGCAATTTATCAATTTAATTCAAAAAATATATTTATTGTTTTTTAATAGAGGAGACCGGGGCAAGATGACGAGCCGGGCAAGATGACGAATTCCGTATTTTTTTCATTTCCTGCTAGGTAGCAGCATCAACTGGTCATTAGAGATTCTTCTGTCTATTCTTCGTTCAGCAATAGTATAAAGTCGCTGAAATCACCATTTTCAAGACAGTTCTGAAGTTGTTCTGGTTTACCACTATCGCGATCTAACTTTTATCCATGTGTAAATAAGCTCTGATGCAAATACAGGTAAGATTTATTGCTTCCCATTAGTATTAATGTGTACCTTAGTTTAAATACTACCTATTTATATGAATAAGCACCAAATAAACGCATTTTTTTATAGAAATAAATACGAATCCTTCAAAAATGGCAGTCTGGGGCAAGATGACGAAACGAAACACGGGGCAAGATGACGAGCTCGTCATCTTGCCCCATGTTTCGGAATTTATGAAACTAAATATGTTGCCCCTTCTATTAAGTTCTTTAAACGCTTATTTATAGTTATACTAATATACACTGAAGTGACAAAAGTCATGGGATACCTCTTAATATCGTGTCGGCCCTCCTTTTGCCCGGCGAAGTGCAACAACTCGACGTGGCATGGACTCAACAAGTCGTTGGAAGTCTTCTGCAGGAATATTGAGCCATGCTGTCTCGATAGACGTCCATAATTGTGAAAGCGTTGATGGGGCAGGATTTTGGGCACGAACAGACCTCTCGATGGTGTCCCATAAATGCTCAATGGGATTCATGTCGGGCGATCTAGGTGGCCAAATCATTCGTTGGAATTGTCCAGAATTTTCTTCAAACCAATTGCGAACAGTTGTGGCCCGGTGACATGGCGCATTGTCATCCATAAAAATCCCATCGTTGTTTGGGTACATGAAGTCCATGAATGGCTGCAAGTGATCTCCAAGTAGCTGCACATAAGCATTTCCAGTCAATGTTCGGTCCAGTCGCACTAGAGGACCAAGTCCATGCCATGAAAAAACAGCCCACACCATTACGGAGCCACCACCAGCTTGAACAGTGCCTTGCTGACAGTTTGGGTCCATGGCTTCGTGGGGTCTGCGCCACACTCGAACCCTACCATCGGCTCTTACCAGCTGAAATCGTGACTCATCGGACCAGGCCACGGTTTTCCATTCATCTAGGGACCAACCGATATGCTCACGTGCCCACGAGAGTCGCTGCAAGCGATGTCGTTCTGTCAGTAAAGGCACTCGAGTCGGTCTTCTGCTGGAATAGCCCAAGAAATCCAAATTTCTCCGCACAGTTCTAGCAGACACGTCCATTGTACGTCCCACATTGATTTCTACGGTGATTTGACGCAGTGTTGCTTGTCTGTTAGAATTTACGACTCTTTGCAGACGTCGCCGGTCTCGATCTTTAAGTGCAGGCGGTCGACCACTGCGCTGTCCATGGTGGGATGTTATGCCTGAAATTTCATACTCTCGGCACACTCTTGACACAGTGGATCTGGGAATGTTGAATTCTCTAACGATTTCCGAAATGGCATGACCCATGCGTCTAGCTCCAACTAACATTCCGCGTTCAAAGTCTGTTAATTCACGTCGTGCGGTCATCATCACGTTAAAACCTCTTCACATGAATAACTTGAACAGAAATGAAAGCTCTGTAAAAGCACTGCGCATTTATACCTGTTCTATGCGATGCTACTGCCATCTGAAAATTTGCATATTGCTATCCCATGACTTTTGTCACTTCAGTGTATATACTAATGTATATAATAATGTATTATAATAAGTCCCTCATGCCCCTCCCACCTCTTCCGAAGAGCAAACTAATTGTTTGTTAATGATATATATGACATTTCAGATATGGTTCGACATTACAAGAAGAAATCCTCAAGAGGAGAATGGAGCAAAGATTCTATGCTGCCCATGGTAATATAAGCTGCTCATGGTAGTCAGTCCTACAGGATACAGAAGAGTTTCGAAGATTGTTTCAGCAGAGAGAGGAAGGAATGTAACAATAATTTGTTGCATAAGCGCCACTGGCTTTTACCTGCCACCTTTTCTGATTTTTGCCAGAAAACGAATGCGTCCTGAACTTATCGAGAAAGCCCCACCAGGAACTATAGGTCACTGTAGTGATAATGGCTGGAGCAATGAGGATACTTTTTCTCTTTTTCGCACCACTTTTATTAACACGTAAAATCAAACATAGAATCTCCTGTTCTGTTGATCATTGATAATCATAAATCCCACATAACTTTGCAGGCTATATTATATTGCTGAGAAAAATTCATTATCATGGTTGGGTCGCCTCCCCATTCATCACATAGTCTCCAACCTCTTGATGTGGCATTTTTCGGCCTATTGAAACATTATTATGGGCAAGCATGTGACAATTATATGGTCACTCATCCAGGGCAGACCATCATAGATAAAAATGTTGGTGAACTTTTGGGCATAGCTTACTTTAAAGCCGCTACAATTGCAAATGCAGTTCAAGGTTTTCAAGAATGTGGGATCGAGCTGCATAATCCTCTTGTATTCAGCGATCATGATTTCGCTGCTTCAAAAACAACTGATCTTGATGCTGTTAAAGAGGGAACTGAAAATAATAGTGCCAACCCCCAGACCCTGTTAGTAAAAAATCCACATATAAACCATCCAGTAGATACAGAATTGATGACAAAATCTGATTCCAGTGCAGAAAAAGAGCCTTTAAGTGTTTTTGATTTAAAGCAATTGCCAAAAGCACTACAATGTGGCAAAAAAAGAAAAAACAAAAAAATGAGTTAAAGTATCCTTACGAGCTCACCCGTCAAAGAACTCCTAGAAGAAAGAGCCAAGCAGAAAGAGAAAAAGGATTGTCTAAAAAAACCGGTGCAGAAGAACGTGAAGCCAAAAGAGGAGTAAGAAAACTCTAACTTTGTTCCCTTAGCCCGAAGTCAGAAAAAATCAGACCAAGCAACCCAGTGGCATCAACTTCAAAGGATGGTGTAATAAGATGTCCTGCTTGCAAAGAGGAATATTGTGATCCTCCAACAGAAAAATGGATCCAGTGCTGTAAATGCCAAGAGTGGTGGCATGACGACTGTTCCAATTATGAAAATGGCATTTTTTTTTTTTGCGACTATTGTTAGCTACACTACTAGACATTTGTATATATACATTACTTTACAATGCTTAATTTAATGCTTTCTAAGATGTAGAAACACATTTATCATTTGTTAAACCATGTAACGTATTCAAAAGTTAAAAATGTTACACCTTTTATAGAGTCGTCATCTTGCCCCAAGGCGAAAGTCATCTTGCCCCGGTACTGGGGCAAGATGACGAATTGTTAAGATTATGAAAACATAAGAAAATCATACTTTTTTTTTTAATTTCAAAAAATAATTGGTAATTTATTTTAGGCTACAAAGGACTACTCTAACGCCTCATATAAAAATAATTTTACCATCTTTAAAAATGAGTGAATAATAAGCAACGATTCTTAGCATCGTCATCTTGCCCCGGTCTCCCCTACTATTATTGGTTTTGCATACATTGAAAAATTTTTGAAACAATTTTTTGCAAAATATAGTCTGGCTTTTGGTTTTTATAGATTTTATTTTAGTATTAAGATTCTTCAAAATAAGAAAGAAATTACAAATGATTAATAGAAAAAATTTTGCTTTAAAATAACATATGCTGAGTAGTTTCATCGTTAAAAACATGCATCTATTTTTTTGAATAAAACAAATGTTTTGAAAACTGGAAAATACCAGAAAATGGTTTAAGAAACTTTGCTAGAAGTAACTCGGAGAGCAAAATTTAGGGAGGGATTCCTGCCATTTTTTAAAAAATCTCCCCTGAAAATAAGTTGGGGTTTACAGAATATCCATATCAATTCCCATAAAAGCATATAAATCCACTTTGTAGACTTGTATGTAAAGCAGACTTGGAGTAATTGCCGATTACGTAACCGTAATCCGCGTAATCGATTACGTTTCTCTGTAATCGTAATCATAATCAGAATTTGGAATTGGGACACACGTAATCGTGTAATCGTAATTTTAATCACGTATTTCTTGTGTAATCGTAATTGTAATCTTTCTTTCAATTATCGTAATTTAGCCTTGTAATCGTGTAATCGAGCTTTTCTTTTGTTTCAAAATATTTTCACACATAAGTTAATATTAGTTTACGCTTAATAATTTTATGTTCATATTATGTTAATCAATAAGTATATAAAAGGAAAAAATGCATATTTATAGGTTTTTAAAACATTTTTTATGTTCAAAAGATGTTAAATTTTACTAAAGAATTTTACACAAATTTCATTTAAGAATTTTAAGAAAATTTTAGCGAGAACTTTTTTAGAACTTTATTATTTCAATATTGATTACATGTAGACAATTTATAAATTGCCAATCTATATTTTTCGTGATCATAAATTTTTACCAAAATAAATAAATGAATAATTTAACAGAATATGCACTGAAACTATTCTAAATGGAGTGAGGTTTTAAGTGGGGTTCCCCAAGGATCAGTTTTAGGTCCCCTTTTGTTTATTATTTTTATGAATGACATTCATGAAAATGTTTCTGGAAACATGAATTGTTTTGCCGATGATGTCAAACTTATGGGGGTTGTAGAAAATGACGAACAAATAAATCTGCTGCAGCAGGATTTGGATCATATTACTAAATGGACAGACAAGTGGGGTATGGCAGTTAATGTTGGGAAATATCAAGTGCTGCATTTCGGTCATGGAAATAAGCATACAAGGCTATTATTTACAGGGTTCAGTCATTAGTAGGGCAGATAATGTTATGGATCTAGGTGTCTTAATAAATCAGGATTTCAAGTCTAGTCAACAGTGCAGCATAGCTAGTAACAAAGCCAATAGGATGCTTGGGTTTATTAATAGATCTATTTCAAACAAATCTAAGAAGGTTCTTCTGCCTCTATATAGAAGTTTGGTAAGACCTCATTTGGAGTATGCTGTTTAGTTTTGGTCTCCTTATCTGAAGAAAGACATTAATTTATTGGAAAGGGTACAAAGAAGGGCTACAAGGTTAGTAAATGGGTTTTCTAATTTAGACTATGATTCCAGACTTAGAATGCTTAATATGTATAGTCTTGAGCGAAGGAGAGCCAGAGGGGACATGATTCAGTTTTTTAAATTTATTAAAATGAATGATGTTACTGGGTTAGATTTTCGCACGGAAAGCAGGACAAGGGGTCATTGTTTTAAGCTGTTTAAATCTCAGGCTAATCTTGAAATTCAAAAAAATTACTATTTTAGCAGGGTAGTGGGAACTTGGAACAGCTTACCGGAAGAGGCGGTAAAGAGCAATGGAGTAGATGGCTTTAAGAGGGCCATTGATCTTCATTGGGGTCTTTAATTTGACTAGGACCAGCCAAGTTGGGCCCAGAGCCTACTGCTGGTCGCCACATTTGTATTTGTATTGTATTTATATAATATAATTAAAAACATTACTTGTTGATATTTTTGTATACTTTAAAGAAGTTTTAAATTTTACATGCTTCGTTTTCCTTCCGCTTAACTAATAAGGTGCACTGAAACTTGAACCCCCTAACAAAAATTTCTGGACCCTCCTCTGTATTGATTTGGCATCAACACCTACAGCACAGGGTTAGCCTTAGGTTTTATGCCAATAAATAGAAGATGGGAGGAGAGAAAAGTACAAATTTTGGTTTTATGCAGGATTTATACCCATTTAAAAGGTGATTGTATTTGTTAATAGATGAATAGGATTAATAATAGAATGCAATACAAAAGAAACAAAAACTTTTCTAAAAGATCATTTATTGGAAAATATACTTTGACAGTCAAATTCAACAGTAACTTATATCAGTAACGAAGTAAACAAAGTAATAGATTACAAAGTAACAAGTAAGATTTTATAAAAGTAAGCATTTTTATGAGATGATTATCAGTTGACTATAAACTCATACAACATATAAAATAAAGGTTGCATAAACTGGAAAAAGTAGCATCATATGCAGGAAACATATTTAATTTAGAATTTACTCTAAAGAAAGAAAGAAAAAAAAAAAAAAAAACTACAGTAAAGGGGAAAAAAATGCTTTGACACTGCTCCTTAGGAGTTCAATTAATTACACTGGTACAAATTTTAGAGTTTTCTCAGGCATAAAATTCCAGAGTTTCATCATCAAAAACTTTGACAAAGTGTGATTAATATGGATGTACATGCACAATGCTAAGAATTTAGGTAAGAAATATTTAGTTTACAAAAATAGGTAACAATCAGTAGCACAATTTGATTCATCATAATTTTTTTTATTTTTAATTATGGCACAAGTTTCAACTATAAAAATTCATTCTACAAAACTGGAGAACAACGAGGTAGAATTTATTTTAACATCATACATTAATAAAATTTATATTTCTTGAAGGAAGAAATTTGTATCAAAACTTTTGCACATAAGTTCCTATTTGAACATCAAGAATCCAGTTCGCTTTTGTTTTCTTCCGATATTTATGTTTTCTACTTAACTTTCACTTTCAATGTACATAAATATAACAAAATACAAACAAACATATGGGTCAAATGTCCCATGGTTAATGCTAAAACTTGAAATATATATATATATATATATATATATATATATTACTGTAAAAATGCAAATGAGAGTTAAATACAATAGAAAACTTTGTTGCCTGTGTTCAAAAATATGCTTGTTCAAAATATAAATATTTTGAAATTTAGTGTTAAGTATGGGACATTTCACGGCCAAATACGGTGGATTTTAACATACTAATAGCAAATATAGCATTTTTTTTTAATCCTCCTTTATAGAAAAATTAAATTATTATTTTATACAGAGAAAAATATGCATATAAATCAGTAAGAAACTATAAACAGGCAACATGTTACATAGCTAAATATATGGAAAACAGATAAGGATGAACTATATATCTACTTAATAGAATACTAATATATAGTTAATGAAAAGAGGATTTCAGAATATTTATGAGCCGCATATTTTTAAAAACACATTTTTTACGATATTTATGAATTTTATTTGAAATTTTGAGCTTTATGAAAGGCTGCTACTTGCTTCATTAACATTCAGACATACAGTGCGTTTCGAAATGATAGGTCCACCAGTAAAAACGAAAGTTATGCTGGTAAAAAAAAGGTTGTATTGTGTACAAAGCACTATTTTATAAACTACATTACTTCATTCAATGTAAAATAGCTCATAAATAATTTACAAATAATAGGAATAATGAGGGAAACTAAAATTAGATGAAACAGCTGTTTCAAAAAGATAGGTCCACCGAACCACGCATCAAATAAATGTTGAATTAATAAGAAATTTTTCTGTTTTTTTTCTGAATAAGCTCATAAATCCTATTTGGCATGGTTTCTACAAGTTTATGCAAACAATTTGTCCCGATTTTTGACCATTCGGAGGAAATAACCCTTTTTAAGTCTGCAAGTACTGTTGTACTGCCTTCTGCCTGCATACACTGCTCTTGCGAGCATACCCCACATGTTTTCTACTGGATTCAGGTCGGGGCTGCAAGGTGGCTAATCGATAATATGTACAACATTATCCAGAAACCATTCAAAAGTGGACTTTTCAGAGTGCAGAGGAGCATTGTCCGGTTAGAACATGAAGAATGAGCCCCAATGGGTTCTGATTGTGAGAGAAAATATTGTTCAAACAGCTTGTTATAGCCAGCAGCATTCAAACGATTGTTTACAAATGCTATATCAGTTTTTCCTGTCCCTCTGAATCGGGCACACACCATAACGGAACTACCATCAGCTTGCCTCTTCGAGAATATCTGTCTATCGTTGCGCAGATCGTGCCAGTAATAATGCCAACCATCTGGACTATCCAGGTTGAATTCCTTTTTATCACTGAATATCACACGATGCCTATTTTGTTTCCAGGACATCTCTTCTTGTGCGAATTTCAATCTCTTTTCTTTGTGCTTTTTAGTCAATTTCGGAGCCGCTTTCCTTTTCCCGTAAAGAAAATTGCCGAACTTCTTTACCGCTCTGTGGACTGTAGATTTTGATATTGAAGGGTTTAGTTGTTTGGCCAAAGTGGATATGCTCATTATTTCTGGATTTTAGGTCCCTTACGATAGTGCTTCGTTGTAGGGGTGTCACTTTTGATTTGCGGCCAGATGATTTTTTACTGCTATAAGCATTTCCAAATATCAAAAAAATGTTTGCAACACTTTGTGATCTGTTTAAAAGCTTATCTATTTCTCTGTTCGATTTTCCAGACTGTTTTAATGCATCAATTTTTCCCTGCTCAACCAGCGAAAGACTGCAACGACAACCCGTTTTGTTTGACTACAAACTGCTGTTCAAATCTGTTTAAATACCTCCACAGCAGCAAGCATAATCCCGTAGTAAGACTAAGCAACGATACTTATGCAAATTTTTGGAAATAAACGTGGTTGGGGCAAAATTTCTGAAGGTGGACCTATCTTTTTGAAACGGTCTGAAAATGAAAATTTGCATCAAATAAGAAGAAATGTTTCATTTTTTGAGAAATTTCATCAAACATAGTTTTAACAATTACAGATATATAATCACTGTCAAAAAAAGTGATTTTTATTCTCAATTAAGAGTCGAAATTTTGAAAAATAAGGGTGGACCTATCATTTCGAGACGCGCTGTAACAATAACACCATACGTACCGGACCTGATTACTGAATTGATCCAAGAAACTACATCTTTCCCTAAAACCTCCCATTAGTAATGAATTAATTATTAGTAATGCATTTATTTTTTGCACTCTCACTCTTGTCTATGCATTTCTTCTACTGACACGGTAGGGTACTCCGTGTTCAATTTGTACACTTTATTCTCGGACTTTCTTAACTGCATCTTATGTAATACTATGTCTCAGAGCATTTAGTAAAACATTTAATATTACACATTAAGTATTATATAAATTGCTGAAATTTAAGAAAAAGAAAGTGATTTACTTTCTGACGAAAAGCTATCCAGATTTTAAAAAAATTTTGAACAGAATTTTCTAATTTAAATTGAGTCAAGTCACTTAAAGTCAATCATTTTCTCCAGTTAATAATTCTTGGAAATAAAATGTAAGTGCTTTTGCGTTTTCTTTTAAAAAATAAATTAAGTTCTGTATAAATATTGGATTATTTTTTAATTTTTAGTTACAGTGTAATGAATTGTGATAAATTGTTTTCGTAGCATGTAGTATATCAAGTTGGTGATCACATAGCTGTGTAGCTAGTTCCACAGGGGGAAAAACACCACTACGTTTTTAGCACTACGGTCTTTTGTTTTCTGGGGAGTTCGGAGAGGGACAGTGGGAGTGGGAAACATACTGTGGGAGCGGGAAAGGGTTGAAACGCGTGATTGGCAATTTTATGCCGAACTTTGAAAATAAGCTGTGAGCGTAACATTGAACAAAATTACATGTTGTAGGTACTCATTTTGTTCAAAATTTTATGTTCTACAAATTTATTTCATGCATATATGGCTATTTTACGTGTACTTTTCGAGATATTGGGGTATTAATGAAAAAACAAGTGTTTTTTGGCACTATTTTGGACGCTGTGGCGAAAGTTCGCTTAGTAGGAGGGAGAAAACAGGATATTCATTACATACCCATAAGGAATAGATTAAAAAAATTTCCAGCTTTTCCACCAATTACTTCTGAATTCAACTACCCAACCACTGGGCTAATTCTTCTACTGATAAATTTAAAGAAGAAAGTGGTAGTTTCAGTTCCGTGTTGCCTGTTGTTGTAGTCTCTTGAAAGCTTGTAAAAAAGATTGTTTTTTCTTTGGAGAGTAATTCTAGAAGGGGTGATTGTAAATTGAGGTAAAAAAAGAAAAAGTTTTTAAGATAAGATCAAGGAGTGATTGTCATATTACAAACTAAGGCCTATAATACTGAAATATATGCATACTGTAATAGCTTTAGATACACTGATGAGACTTACTTCTTATATACGAGCAGTTTCGTAAGTCAAAATATGACATATTTTTTAAACTGAGTTATGAATGAGTTATTATAAAGTCCCATATAAACTGGTATGTGTTATATATCTTCAAAAAAATATATATATATATAATAACAAAACAAAATAAATAAAAACTGTTACTGTAATCATGCTTCACAAAATTTAAGTGCAGCAGTTAGGTTGCATAAAAATTCTAACATTGTGCAGGTATCGTTTTTTTTCCACAATCTTGTAGTATATCAACTTCTGAGATTTTATTTGCAATATTTACTATTAATCTGGCTTGCAACAGCACTTTATTTTTAAGGTAGTAAATATTTAAATATTGCAAACCTTCAAATGTAGTTGTAGTCAGAGTCAACTCACCACTGTGTGTGTGCAAATATTTAATATAGAATTATTATTTTCAATAAAGTTTTAGGTGTAAATGACATTTCTATTACAGTTGGTTTTCTGACAGTTAAAAGTATCTCACAGTAGATGAAAAACATTCGATGATGATGACAATGCTTTTACATTTATATAAGCTCAAAAAAACTTTTTAAAACTGTTACATAAAATAAAAACCGAATTTTAGTGTTGTTTGAGAGAAGATAAACAAAAAGTTAAGTGAGAGATCAATGCATACTTCAAATAAAAAGATATCAGATCATGCAGAATTATGAATTTGTTACAAGAAAATTACAAATCTGATTCTGTTAATATACTAAAGCAGCATGAATTGAATAGTCAAGTACAAACTACAAGAAGCCTTAAAAAGTAATATTTTTGTTTAAAATATCTTCACACTTGAGAAAAAGTTTAGAATGCTTGGACACATTTACATATTTTTAGAAAATATGAACATTAATCAGTCCTATATACTACAAATGCAAGAACCAAACCCTATAACCCATCTCAGAAGAAAAAACAAGAGCTCATTTCTTCTTTTTATCAGTAGAGCAGTTAGTACAATACCATTTGCCCTTTGGCTTACTTGTCAAACCCACACATGAAAAATGGAACCATTCTATGGGGCACTGAAAAGTAAATAAGAACTCAGTTTCAATAACAACAAAAAAGCAAATGGCACAGTTGCATGAAAATATCACATTAAATGAACTCACACTTGAAACAACGTCAGAAAATATTTTGCAACTCAATACACTTTTTTGTCTTTGGTACAATATTTCTTTTCCTAAATTTGTCGATTGTTACTTTAAACTTAAGTCTTCCTATTTGAAAAGTGCAATGCACTTCCAGCTTGGTATACAAAAAGTAAAGGAAAAGCTGAAAAATAAGACAATTTTTTGAACACAATAAATCTAAGATTATTTAGCAACATATCTGTATGGAGTGGCAGTAAAATAAAATTTGTTAATGGAAACTATGGAAAACAATTGGTAGGTTGAAATAATATGCACTCCTATTTTTTCCTTCGTACATTACATAAAATAAAGGTGGTGGTAAGCGGAAAAAGTTGCAGAGAAAAATTCAGACTTTTGGTTCTGAGGTTTATAAGTTGCCAGCTAAATTCAGCATGAAGACTTTTTATAGTTGTTGACAGTGAACTGAAACTTTGGTATTAAGAGATGGTGCACATTTAGCTTATTTCATTTAGGGATTGGTATTTTTCTTTTTTTAATGCAAGATGCTGTTTACAATATTCATTGAATTTACCTTCCTAACCTGGTGTTATCCTCTACTAATTAACCGCACAGTATTAGTCTTCAGTTAATTTATTATATCATAATATTTATTTACATTTAAATATTTTTCCATGATAAAAATATAACCCTTTCTTTAAAGACTAAGAGCAATATAATTCCGACTAATTAAAAAAAATAAAACTATTTTATTTTGCTAAGTTTATTTTTACCTTAAAACATTGACTAAAAAAAGTCACACAAAAAGGAAAGAGAGATTTTTTGAGCATTTAGTTAATGATTAAAATGCAATCATTATGTAATACATATTAACAATTATTATTTCTACTAACAAATTAATTTCAAATAATTTCTTTTATGGTATTTATCAAGCAAAAGAAAACCAGTGGGTTTTTATTTCGTCCAATTCATCCATTTTATCCAAATTTGTCCATTTGGTACAATTTCTTCCATAGCCCTAGACTCTTAACAAAAAGTGGATAAAATAGCAACCTGCCAGTGAATTTCCTCAAAACTCAGCAACAATACATACATACATACATAGAGAACATAGCGAATTTTAAAAAAACTTGCTATACATCGAAAGGTACGATAATTTTCACCTTTTTTTTGTTACGAAACATAAAATCTAAAGAATTCAAAATGCAAAGAGATTTATATGTAGTAAAATTTTAGTTAAATATTAGGAAAATTTGATCCTAAAGTTAAAGCTTTATTTTTTAACTGTGGACATACATTAAAATTTCTCAGCTCTGACAGTTCCACTTTAATTTACATTATTGAAATGATTTTGAGTATATTTTCATTTTCCCTGCAAAAAGTACAATATTATTTTATCTACTCGCAAATTATATCATCAGACAACTTACATTATCAAAGTCAGACAGTATTTTAACTTACAAGGGGGGGGGGGGGACAGCATCAGAATCTAAGTATTAGTACACTTCTGAATAAATTATTTTGTGCTGAAAATTTTGTTTCAATTTCCAGAAGAATTTAAAAAATAAATCAATCTCTCAATTTTTCTGGAGTGGAAATCAACTTCTTCGGAAAAAAAAGAAGTTTTTTTCAAAATTTGATGTTTTTCTTCTGATCATTTTTATCTCTCATTATCTTTCATCTTTTTCTGTCTCACCATCTAATTCATCTCGAAAAAACCCCATTGTACAACATTTATACATTCTCCCCACCCCTCTCCCCCCCATCAGCAGATAGCTTTGAAACAATAGGTCTAGGTATTGTCTGAAGGACTAAAAAATACCATTTGCCATTATAGTCGGGTTTTGTAGTATTTTTTTTTTTTTTCCGAATGTGAATGACAACCGTCATACCCCGTTCATTACTTCCGAGCATGGTTATTGGTTATCCAAATTTCTATAAGTAATGTGCATAGGTTATATGACAGCAATGAAACAAGTACTAAGAAAATTATCCACAATGTTAGATAGTAACAACATGATGAAACAACAGCAACAATTTTGGAATATATTATGAAACACCATATACTAAAATGAAATTGCTCAGAATTGAAATAGACACAAAGTATCACTCACATCAGGATTATCACAGCCAATCATTTCTCCATAAGATACTTGATGACAGTAACAATAAGTTGGTTCATTTGGATCAACAGGCATATCCAATACATCAGAAGGAGGATTTACTGCCAGAGTTGCTGGCACTGCTCCAGTCTCAGGTCTGCAACAATTTAAGAACCATATTTTTCTTTTTCCACTTTTAAAACATTAATACACTAAACATGAAATAAAAAAAGAATTTAAAATAATAATAAACATAAAATTAGTGTGTCCAAAGAGCAGAACTATGTATGAAACAAAAAATCATGTTACAGAGATAGGTTTAATCGGATTTTGAAATTGGAAAAAAATGTAGAACAGATATTTTTATGAAAAAAAAAAAAAAATCCTATTACGCATGGCTGGATATATGTACAAGCCGAACAAGCCACAACTTGGAATTCCTTTTTGTTGGGGTCCCGAACTTCCAAAAAAAGTCATTATTAATTTCTGAAAAATTTAAAATACACAAGAAAAAATTTCTATAATGCTTCTTGAACAGCTTGAAATAATGTAGTTATAAATCATGAATTGTAAACTTTGTATCAAATGCAAGGGGAGGGGAATGAGAAAATGGGCCAATGTAAAAACATGGTTCTCACGTTTCTGTAACACACATTGGTTGAGAGCAGTTAAATTTATAGGTTTGGTGGCCCGCTGCAACGTGCATTATTAACGTGCAGTTATTTTGGCTGTGTTTCTATGATTTTCCCTTACATTTTTCAAACTAAATGCAGCAACTAATTGTCTATTTCTTCTCAATGGATGAGTAGCCACAATACAATTTTCAGAATGGGAATACCAGTAAAATATTTCCCATGCTGGAATGAGTTTCCTCTTGTACTTATTATTTTTCTAACAGCCTGAGTACAACATCAACTAGAACCAATTTTCCTAGGGGATACAATATGGCAATATGGTTCTGTATGAAATAAAAGTTCTTGGGATGAGGACATCACTCACAGGTTATAACTGAATCTAATCGAGAGTTTTCTACAAACTGTTAGTGAACATGATATTCATAATATAGGACTAGACTCATTTACAATAAATCTGAAATTTCTAAAACTTTGCAAGTTCTGATGAAAGACTCAAAAAGGAGAGAGGACTTTAAAGAGAATGGAAAAACTAATCATTTTGAAACTATTATTTGAAATATAAACTTTGTTACTCAAATTAACAACAACATTAAAATATATAAGAGTATGAATAAAATATCCTTGAGTCATACAAACTTTAGGTAAAATACTTCTATTTGCTCTAAGTAAGACTGGGACTAGATACATGAGATTTAACCGGCTGATACAATTTTCTGCATTGAAAATAAAAGTGGATTTACAACACGAACCAAAGATAAAAACAATGTTTTAAAAGTGTATTTGTATCAAATAGAGTGTTACAATTACGATGATATTTTAAAATATTTTTTAAATAACTAAAAGCGATGCAAAACTTGCAATTTACTTTTTGATGGGAGAGGCATGCTGATGGGTTTGCTCTTTATTCAAGTTTTCAACAAAGATACAGGAATCGCATTTTTTTTCCGTATAGTCGTATAGTCGTTGAACTAATGGCGTCAGGTAAAGACGAATTACAAATTTTTCTCAGTTAGTATATTTTTGTACTTACTGACTGGGTTAATGAATCTTATTGATCTCACAAAATTTATCAAATAATTATATGAACATCCCCCCCCCTGCCCCTACACAATGATGTTACAAAAAATTCAAAATATCCTTTATTTCTTTTCTCTATGTCTCGTTCTTTTTTATATTTTCTCTCTCTCTATATATATATATGTGCAGGACTAAAAATTTTACCATTCATTCTCTACAATTTTCCCCATCTATATTTAACCTTCCTAACAAGTGAAGGTGATAGTATTCACTGACAGACTACTTTCAGCTAAAAACTAGTTAAGTTGATATAAATTACGGTCAATATCATTGATTTTCATAAGTGAAAAAATGAAGTTTTGGTTTCAACTTTACTTGGTTTGTAACAAAAATCATGATTTGTTGTTGAATTTTTAGAGATACGCAGTTTTCAGTGGAATGTAATAGAAGAATCAGATTGCAGTTACTATATTACAGCTATATTGCTATAGTACAGAAAAATTTCAAACTCGATTTCGAAAACAAAAGAACAACATACAAAAGGAAACACTGTAATTAACATCAATAACAAACAACACAAACAGCAGTGTAACTTACTGGCTAACTATTGGTTCCTTCAACTTCCTACGCACAGACTTTGAAATTTCCTCTTTATCAGACGCAATTTTTTTGTTTTTTTTCTTCTGTTTCAAAGCAAGTTTACGATTTTTTTCTGAAATGAAAATAATTACAGCTCAAAACATATGATTAATTGTGTACAAAACACAACTAACTGTGTAAAAAAGACAAAGTTGGCAATATTTGTTGATTTAAAAATATCAAAGAACATTGAATTATTTTTAAAATCTGGGATTCATTCTGTATGGTTTTTTAAACTCAAAGTATCATCAAAATTTTAAAAAAATGCAAAATTTCTGAAAAGTGGCTCTGATAAGGTGACTTTCAACCAAATGAAGCTTAAATGATTCCATTTGCTAAAATAGGGTTAAGAAAAGAGGTTAACTTTTTGAAATGCTTTTTTGTATTGTCGATAACTATTAATGGGTTGTGCCAATCTACGAATTTCACATGTTTCAATTCATGCATATGCAAAAAGTGGAGTAATGCTCATTCCACTTTTGAATTAAGAATTAGAAATGTCTTCTTTCCTTGTACTACCAGTACAAAACAAAAATAAATACTTTAATTAGTGAAATTAATTTAAAGAGAGACATTGTGCATAAAGACTGTTGCGAGAGAACTGTTGCATAATACTAAGAATATTGAAATATATAGAGTATAGTATCATATTGCAGGAATTTATTACATGTTCAAGGTTAACCCTTTTTAAGGCAGTGGTAAATATCTTACCACCATGCTAGAACTTAAACGCACAAAAATTTTATGTACAACATGTAATAATCCATTGTGAGCTGCTCCATGTTTCATGTTGTTCCATCAGACAACCTAAAAGTATTTTAGGTGATTCACATTGTATTTAGTTTTTCTATCACTTATTTCATGCGTAACTAAAAATTGTAATTTGAAATAACTAATGATGAATAGTTTTACAAGGAATGCACATTTACTTGTGAAATTATTTGTATTTTACATTTATTCTATTGAATAAATCAGTGAAATGTCATTGCTTGTAATGGATGGTGGTTAACTTTACTCACCCCTCTTAAAAACAGAAGCCACAACAACAAAATAAAAAAAAAAAACATTTTTTGGTCATAAATGAGCTTCATTTTTCTAATAATAATGCAAAATGTGAACTTCGGAGAAAAACGGCTTGTGCCAATTAAAGGGTTAAAACTTCAATGTTCGCAGCAATCAAAGCTTCAGTAAAAACCCGCTTGGCACCATCGCTAATTTTCAGTGACATAATTTGAAGGAGGAAGACATTTACATAACAGAAGCAAGACAGTGACATAAAGGAAGACATTGACATAATTTTTATGTGCAAGACACAAAAAAAAAGCTAGTATACTTTCTGGAAGTAAATCTATTTTTTAATTTTAACAATTTATATAGTTCTTGGTGTAGAATATTTATCTTTTACTAAATGCTCTGAAATATAGTACTATATTAGATGTAGTCAGCCCTATCCCTAAGAAAAAAATTGTTGGGAAAAACTGGAAGACAAATTTTTACCTCGATAAAATGCTATTTTATTTAAAGAAAAATACTTTAGCTTGTAAGTAGAACCTTGCTGGAACAAAGTTTTAAATTTCTGTAATAACTATATGTTTGAACAAACAAAACATCTGTAAAAATGAATTGCAATGAAATTTGGATTAAGGCCTTTTAAATAATGACAAGAAAATAATGCAATCAAGAAAAGTAGAACTTTTTTTAATAAACTTACTTTAACAATAAAATTTCCACAATAGTTTACAGAAAATAGTTTTATGGAATCACCCAATTAAACTTACGTAATTATGCGCAGTATTTTTCAAAAGTCGGGTTTATTTTTAAAAAAAAGCTTCATTTGGCTACTAAAAATAGTAGGGTATAAGTGCTTACTCCGAAGTGCTTCTTCTTCATCATCAATTAGCGACGGATTCATACACTTTGCTCTTATATCTGCTTCAAATCTAGCAAGGTCAGAATCCAACTTTCTAATATGCTTGTCTACCTAAAGATAATGCAACATATGTTATAAACTAAAAGTATATCTGAAAAATACATAGTACTGCATTTTATCGATGATTCCACGAGCATAACAATACATTTAGTTTATGTTTATTCAGTGAATATTTCTGGTTGAGTGAACCATCACAGTGCTTTTTTATATAAAAAATTATAATCATGAACTGTATGTGCATTAAATGTTTTTTCTCTAAATTATTAATAATTATCGATATAATCATCTAAAATTTGGAGTAAAGAAAAAAAAATGGATGTGGGAAGATAAAAGCATAATAAGCAAAATACTGGATAACCAGTATTAACATAAGAAAAAATACCGTAACTCTGATAAAATACAGGAGCACAATCCCGCCCCCCTGGGATTAATGGTAGAAAAGTAGAAATATTTAACTGCATGCATTAACAGAATAAAAAAAAATAAGGAGTTTGTAAGGACATAATGGCAAAATTCAGGAGTTTTAAGGGCCCTTATTTTCTCTTGTTAAAAAGCAGAAATTTTGTAACGAGCGTAAATACCATTCTGAGCTATTGTTAATTTAAATCAATTATATGAACAGTAGAAATTAATCCTTTGGGGGTTTTCCTAGTCACTTAGTTCACATGTATTTGAAACTATATCTCAGTCTGTTGAAAAACACAAAAATAATGAAGTACACGGACCTATTTTGTTCACAAGTTCACAAAAAATATACTTAGCAATAAACGCTATAGTTTCCTGATAAATTGCTTATCGTTTCTTTTCAAGAAAAACATTGGATAATATAGCAATCTTAAAGTAAAAAAAAATATATACGAAAAGAAAATAGCCCAAACTCAAGTAATAAACTTAAAATTGTTCAGACTTTGAGACTATTAATAAAAATCAGTATCTTTAAACAGATCAAATAAACAGTTATCATTTACGATCTTTGAAGAGTCAGCTTTACACTTTTCTACTTCTTACAGTTGACAATACAATTCAAGTTTTTTAAAGAGATTAGTACAAATTAGAAAAAAAAGTGAGAAACTCAGATCTTATTTCTTCCTTTGTAAATTGGCATAAATAAAGCAGAAAATATATATGTGTGCTTGTGTGTGTATGTTCCCTATACAAATCCACAATTTACGTCGGATCTGGACCAAATTTGGCAGGGAGGTACTTCCAAAAGGTTAATAAAAAGGACATTTATTAATGGTTTAACCGAAGAGAATGGAGAAGAATATTTTTAAAAAATGTCTGCAATGAAGGGTGTCATCTGCATTCTAGGGGTGTACGTCATGAAAAGTTTCATTACTCCTTATGAAAGCTCTTATATTGCAAATCTATAATATGCTGTTTTAAACAAAGAACAAATCTTTGCAGATATTAACTATTTAGCTGCAGTACAGATGCAATAAAACATTTCTATGCATATGATATTTTATATTTAAGAGACTTAGTAAGTTTACTTGGTCACAAACGTATAAATCTTCAACAGTGATTCTAATAAGAAACAGAGGTTTTGTAACTTTTGCTCAAACAAGACATTCCTGTTAAAATAATAGTAATAATAAAAAAAAGCCTAGAAGTAGTTCCAGGTTTTTAAATAAAAACTTATTCATTAGAATTTGCTATATTTTATTTAGTCAATCAGATGCAATAAAGATGATGTTACTCAAAAATGTACCCCTCCTCCTGCTCCCCACTGTACAAGAAAAACTCCCCTAAATATTATTTAAAAAAAAAACCTCTAATGCTTATCATTCTATTGCCTTGTTTCTTACAGGTATTTCGTGTTGAGATTCACATTCCCGAAACTTCACTGCAGTCTGCGATATGACTGAAATATGCGCTTGGAGTCAGAACTTTCAACAGGAAAATCTTTCAGTTTTCTCGGGGGGAAAAAAAGGAAAGAAAGATTGATGTAGGAAGTGCCGATTTTGAAAACTACTAGTCAGTTGTAAAGATCAGTTCTCAATAAATCTGTCATTTTGAACGAAGGCTCATTACTTTTAATATTTACAATAGTATAAACTATAAAATTCTTTTTAATGAGCTAAAATTATCATACAGGACAAATTGTGAACTAAATATAATATCCTAAGCTTTTGAAATTGAAAAAAATTGAACCCGTTTTAATCAAATTTCTACAAAATGTAAGCAGAGTACTGTTGACACCAGATTTTATCAATTAAAAATCAAAATTTAGTCTTTAATTGTAATAATATAAGAAAATTGTGAAGAAAAATTATTACCATTTCATATGTTTGAGTGGCCAACTGAATTTTATCATCACTATAGTCCGATGCTTTTTTAAATGCCTTTCTGATCGCAAAAATATCTTCCCGTTTGCCAGGCGTACTTGTTTTCTTGACGTGTGCTAAGTAACGTTCTGCCAATACATCAGCCTTTTTCATTTCCTCTAAAATCAGATCAGTAATTTTACTATGCATCAAAAAGATAAATAATTTTATTAGTAAAATCCAGAAAATAACCCCCTATTTTCAAAACTAAACTGATAAATTTCAGGTGGAGGGGTTATAATCGAGATTTTTTATACAGCATATTCAGGATAAGAGAAATTTCACTTTTTTCCAAAAAAGGGGAGGGGGTCATAATCGATGGGGGGGGGGGGGTTACTTTCGGGATTTTACGGTATGCATAAAAAGGAGAATAAGAAAACATTGCTTTGTTATAATCTTTAACCTCACCCATACAACATTCGAGACCAATGTGTTTTATCAATTCTGCATAGCTTAACATCAAACTACAGAGTAAAACTAGCAATTTACAGTATTAAACATGCTACAATCAGTAACAACAGCATACAGTGGCGGACAAAAAACTGCATCACCTAGAAAAACACACATTGTGTAATGTTAACACATGATTTTGTGTACATAAAATTCTCTAAGTTGCTTTAAAGAAACATAGGAGATAATTGCACATCCCAAATGCATCATGCATTGCTCCCAGCGTATTTCCTCATCCGAAAGATATGAATATGTCGCCAAAGATGAGGAAACGTGCTTTCAGTTTGTTTTTGGTTGAGGTGAAAGCATGTCCACTATGTGTCATTATGCGTAATTGACGATGAGAAAAAAAGTGTTTGCAGTTGCTTCAGCTAAAAAAGGATAGTCTACACGTGTGATTGCTAAAAGAATAAGTTGTAATCAATCTACTGTTTCGAGAGTGCTTAAATTTGAACGTGAAACTGGCGATGTTCAAAGAAGTGCTGTATCAGGAAAAAAAAGTTTAACCACATAGTCTCAGGGTCGATATTTGAAACGGACAGATCTCAAATATTGTCATGCAAGTGGTAATGACTTAAAAGATCAATTTGAGAATACTCATGGTGTTAGAAGAAAACAAACTGTACAAAGACGGCTTGTAAAATGTGGTCTGCTTGCCCATCGGGCGAAGAAAAATCCATTACTTACAAAAAAAAAAAAAAAAAAAAATGAAGCAGAAGCTGCTTTCATGGGCAAAATAACATGTTTCATGGACAATGAATCAATGGAACTCAGAAATTTTCTCGGGTGAATCAAAATTCAACCTATATGGATCTGATGGTAAGCGATATGTTTGGCAAAGAAAGAACGAAGCGTTTCGTCCAGATTGCATATTGCCTAATGTGAAATTCCAGGTGGGCCAAATGGTTTAGGGAAACATATCAAGCAAAAGGGATTGGAAGCCTCAAATTTATTAGAGGCACTGTTAATGCCTCAATTTACCCCTTCATCTTGGACGAGTGTTTAAAACCAGTTATTCTGGATAATTTTAAAAGATCAAGAAATTGCATTATTCAACCTGACTTTGCACCCTGTCATACAGTGAAATTGATAAGTGGGATTTAATTTTTGCAAGTACGATTTTATGCCTCAGTTACATGTTTTTATACAAACAACAAAACCAATATTGAAACAAAATATTTCCCTCATTTAGGTGCAAACCTATCTAAAAGCATGCTGTATTAAAGTTTCGAACTGGCCGGGGAGCAGTTTCGACCATAATCCTATTGAAAGTTGTCACATAATGGGTACAAAAATTGCAGAAAAGAAGCCATTTACTAAGTTTTCACTCCAGAAAAGGAAGGATTTGGCACCATGAATTTGGTCTGGATTACATTCAACGGTTGGTATTATCTATGCCGGACTTCTATAAGTCTGTAATCAGGCTCGCGGAGGATCAACAAAGTATTGAAGTGATCTTTTGCATATAATTCTATCTTACAACCCGTAATATGACATCTATTATGCAAACTTTACATTATCCAAAGTGTTTTGTGTTTCCGTTACTGTGTTCTCCGTTTTGATTTCATACAGCCTTTTCCACTATTTTTCATTTTTTTGAGTAATAAACTTATTTCATTATTCATCCTTATTATAATTATTTCACACAAAGCCCAATACTTCATTCTATTGTAGCAGCATCATATTCACACTAAACATATAAATAAAACACAGTTTGTTTTTTTATATGTTTAGTGTGAATATTGTTTTCAATGTTTGCACAGTATTCCACTTTTTGACGGGTGATGCAGTTTCTTTGTACGCCACCATAAGTTATCAGCATTGGTGTCATCAGCTAAAATTTATTGGGGGGGGGGGGGGAGGGGGTTCATTATAACATTGCCATTTTCAAATTGCTTCTAAAGTCTATGGGCATAGACAGGATACCTGTAAAAAAAGGGCGATGGTTTTTACTTAACTCCCCCTTCCCTCCTCCCTTTCAATTTTTCCTTGGAGAGGCAAAGACTTTAAACTGCCACCCTTGCTGTTCTCCTTTCAAGTTCATGTATCAAGTTATTTTTTTTTAGAAATGTGAATAAACAAAACATAAGCCAAAAAATTCTATTTTTGCAATTTATGGCATTGAAGGAAAGATGAATACCAAAAATTTCAATTCCAAAAACAGTGTTATTCTCTTTAGTACCATCAGATGAAGGACATCAGAGGTTGGGGACCTTTATTGTAAAAAATTCTTAGTCGATCTTTTGTAGCGTTTTAGAGCTGGTTGGGGGAACTGTTTCAGGATCTGGCAAATCAAAAACCCAGGATTTCTTACCCATATATCTGTAAAATCTCGTTTTAAATGTCAGTAAGATTATTTTCCTCTATTTGAAGTCACTGCTTTAGGCTTAGGTTATATCACTACTCAGTAGCTTCATCGGGTGTCTTCATCACTGGCATGTCAAGAAATTTTTAGGGGAAGGACTCGGTTTCAGACACATGCATACATACATGCATTGATATAGATTGGAAGATTTTTTATTTCTCTGAAATGTGGTAAAGACTTGAAGTTGTTGCCTTTACTCATTTCCCTTTAAACCCCGTAGCAGAATTTTTTTCTGCATTCTGGGACAAATTTTCTAGAAACAATTTTTTTCTTCAATACTAGAATATTCTTCAATAATAAATATATATGGAACAATCTTATAGTAACATTCATAAAAATGTTAACATCAGTACTATAGCTTCATTGTTTTTAATACTAACTCACTACTTGAGCAAAAATTATTTCCCTTGATTTTTCCGTGTCATATCAAAAAATATTCACTGATTTCTCATCCTCTTATGTGTATATTTCTAATCTATCTTGACACTTTGACTATTTTAAACATTTTGCACTATTTTAAACATTAATTAAGTACTATTAATATTCTAACATGAACAATAATAACATGAAATAGGTTTTCACGCTTTTTTTAAAAATAACAGTAAAAACATGTCATTAACAAAAAGAATGTTTTTCAACAAAAAATGAGTTAACTAATGCTCTTCCTACATCCACAAAGATAGTATAAACTGTTCTAAGACTTTAGTTTGGAAAAATGATAGGGGTATAACCAAAAACTCACTTTTCCTCAAATATCAAATGATTGCTTAAAATTGGTTTCTATCTAAATGCTTCAATTTCCATAAATTAAGAAGGTGGAGAATACCTGAATCACCCTTTTTTAGGTGGCTTAGCCTAAAATAGCGTTTTCCAACACCTCAGCTTTAAAACTTTTCAGGAGAGAATAATTTCCCCAAGATTTGTAAAAGATGGCTTAAATTTGTTTCGATTCCCAAATAGCAGAGGGAGGGGGGGGGGGGAGCAGATTGTTCCACAAATGAGTAATCTTTTAATACTTCTGCTGAATGGTTTTACTGCTGGCTCTGTTTTATTATTATTTATATTATTTTTTCCTTCAAAACCACAAAAATCTTTCTGCACACAATCTCCCTGATTCTGCGACAATGTCGCCATGTCGCTAACTTTCTGCCACAGGGATTTTAAGTTTCTTCTTCCAAGTTTTAATTTAAAAATAAATCATAAGAAGGAAATAGAAAGAGAGTGAATTTGACTTTATGAAACCTGAACCAAAACTTCTTTATAGTGTAATTAATTGCTCTGAGGACAGAGAAATATTTTTTTAAAAACTGAAGTTTATTTAAGCAAGAAGTTCTACATTGATGTCTGAAAAAGCATCTTTAGTGGTGTTAGGTTGAAGAGGGCTTCCGGTGATACCTTTGGAAATTGTTTGAAATTACGCTTTTTAAAACTTAACTTTATATAACATTTAGTGATATTACGAGTCCAGGAAAGGTCTTCCGAAAACTATTCGACATTGAAAGTGATCAAAGGGAACAATATATGTTCTACCCTTACATTACATTTAGGTTATATTTAGGAAGAAAGGCATCGAGTGCTCCCTGCAGAAATTTTTGAAAACATACTTTTGAGTGATGTTTGAAACGGATGGGGGTTAGAGCCTCTCCTCGGACATTCTTCATTGTTGAAAAAGTAAAAACAGAACTTTAAGCCGTCTTAGGGGGCCCACATAAGGTAAAAGTTGAAATCTTATAGCCACACTTTCTGGCTATCTTTGGCAGTGACGTTACAGTAGGGGGGAGGGGGAAACTTCCGGTGAAAATGTTACAGAATTCCTAGTCAAAAATGAGATAATGCTAAAAGAAAGATCAAGTTTCGGTGATTATCTCTGGAAACTTTTTAAGTTTCAGAAACGCAATTGTAGACTCTACGTTGAGAGGTTAGGTTACAGGTGCTCTCCATTGAAAATTTTCAAAATTGAAGAAACAAAAATTCAATTTTAAGTTGTGTTTGGTGACGTCATGGGTAGAGGCGTAGCAGCGATGTTGGCGCAGTAGGCGAAGCAGCATTTTGCTGCCCCTTACACACACACACACACACACACACACATATATATATATATATATATATATATATATATATATATATATATATATATATGTAGCTTGTGCAGGTGTCACCCCCCCCCCCCAAATCAAAAAATAAATAAAATAAACACAATTATAAAACAATTACGTTACATGACACATACAACGCATTCTACTAAAAACTGGTAACAGACGCATATGAGTGTGTGTGCTTTAAGGGGGAACACTTTGGGTAGGGGGTCTGGGGGTTGACCCCCAGGATAATTTTTGAAAATATGTATAAAAAATTCTGCTTCTAGAGACTTTATAAGGGGCCAGAAAAAGTACGTAAACAGGGATTTTTAAAGAATTATATATATTTGCAAATTAAGATTAATAAATCTTTTGGGTAGACAAATCGCTGATATGAATTGATTGAGAGGCAGAGTGAAGGAGAAGAAAAAATACTGTATCGTCCCTTGCTAACCCCGGCCTTCGGTTATAGTTTTTGATCATCTACTAATCCACCAACAAGCACAAAGGCATTAAATGTAAAATTATCAATCATAAAAAATGCAATTAAATTCTTTCAAAGAAACCATGTACAGATTCAGAAATTTGGTGACAAGAGTGTAACATCCTGTCTTTTTGGTCAATTCATAATTAACACGAGAAAATAAATAAAATTAATTGAAGTTTTGAAAGGAGTTTCCAAATTGCACTTGTTTATGTGCAAATAAATTAAATTCTCCATGTCGGGGGGGGGGGGGAGGACAACTTAATCTTCATGAACTCCTAAAAAATGTGCTTAGACTAAGCTATGCATTATAAGGTAAAAGAGAATGTCAAAAAACAAAAGGGAAAATTGCTTACCAGTTATTTTCTACTCACAAACGAAAAACAAATCTTCATGCGGATCAGCCACAAAGTAATCTTTTCAAATAATCTTATACTGGGTGTAAAATTTGTTCTTAACTTCAAAATAAATTCCCGCCTCAAACGATAGGGAAAAGCTATGCCACATCCATACCATAATACAAAAACATTTGTTACAAAGAGCTATAAAATATAAAATAATAATAAAAAAATCAAGGAGGGGGGGGGTGTCCCCCCTTTTTTTCTCAAAGTCTAATTTAGACCCGTCTATGAGAACATTGAGGGTTCTGGCTCTTCGCAGAAATTTTTCTGATTTCACCTTTAAAAATGCATTTTCGGGTTGGAATTTAAGAATTTCGGACATTAAAGTCTAAAAATCCAATTCTAAGCTAGGGAGGTTTCCAGAAATTTCTCAATGGAAGGGTGATTGATTTTATTATTTACTTTTACTATGTAAATACTGGATTACAAATATTGATCATGGGTTTCAGACTTCAATTTCGAAACATCACCGAGGGAGAGCCCAAACCTCCTTCCTTCACCATCATTTAACTTGTTTAAAATTAAGTTTTTTGAGCTTTAATATTAAAAAGAAACTGATGGGGGGCCTCAAGGGAGGGGCAATCGCCCCATCATCCTCCCTTGTATCTGCCCCAATTCTAAGCTATCTTTAAAGACATTAAGGAAATGAGATTGTTCAGCTGCTCTCTCTCTGAAAGTTTTTTAACATTGAATTCACAGGCGGCTGATGTGTCAAAAAATGGGGGATCAAAAGAAATATGTGTGTAGGTGGGGGGGGGGGGGGGGAGGTAGGAGACAACACCCCAGAAGTTTTTTTTTTTTGCACAGAATTTTTGGCTATAATTATTGGATATTTACAATGCTAAAAATTGTGGAACAAGGCCTCGGAAATCTAGATTAGCCAAGATAAGACTGGCCGAAAGTTTTGATTCAAAGTTCAATTTGTATGCAATATCCTAAAGTTTGTTTGTTTTTGGAATCCTTAGGTTTTATTTTGGTGATGTGAACCAATCTACTGAGTAAAAAATCATTTTCAACCAATCATTAATTCTTAACTCTGAAAAGTGAGAAGGCAAGGCCTCTTTGCTTTTGGAAATGAGGGGGGGGGGGCAGTCGCTTCCAAAAAATCCCTGTATGAGCTGTCTATGATAGAATTTTCAAAACATGTAAGATTTTTCCACATTGGCGTCATCTAATTTTTTTTTTTTTGGGGGGGGGGGGCATTATGTAACTTTGTCGGACAATATAAAATACAATGGAACCAACCAGAGCAGGTAAGTATTTTAGTATCAACATCTTCCCTCATTTTGGCTGTCAGGACACCAAAATGGTGGTGGGGGCAGTGGTTGGAAAAACTACATTTATTTTGTAGCGAACTACAACTACAACTACTTTGTTATAAATGTAGTTAACTACAGCTACAACTACTTTTTTCAAAATGTAGCGACTACAAACTACTTTTGAATTGTAGTCGCTACTTCGCTACTTTTTAAAAAATAAATAAATAAAAAGCATACACCTTTTGAGGATTGAGCGAAAAAATTTTAAAAGTGGTTTACATTAATAAATTAATTCATTTGAAAATGGGATAGAACTAGGAATTGTCTTTGAATTTATTTGTTACTTTTCCTTTTTGATCCTTATTTATTTATTTTTTCTTTTTTTGTTAAAATTTGTTCCTTTTACATTTTTTTACAATTTTTACGAATATTCGCTACTAGAAAGGATTCAAAAGTTGACAGAATTCAACCTTCAAATTTTTTTTTTTAATTTCTTGCCAGGGAATATTTGGGAACATGAAATTATTTGAAGGAATATAAAAATTATGATGCCAAATAAACCAATGACATCATACAGATAGAATGTATTTTGTCAATATGATGTATCTAAGATCAGCTAATATTTAAATGGTTCTGATTACTCCTTGCGTCTGCTGCTGTACTCGTGCAAATTTTACACCAGTCAGAGTCAATTAAACCTTGTTTTTTTTCCTTCGCTTTTTTTTTTTAATTTTTTTCATTCTTTTATTTATTTATTTAATTTAAAAGTAGTTTCCAGAAATCGCTACAAACTACTATTTTTTTGTATCGCGCTACTCACTACTCTACTTTTTTTAAAAAGTAGTGCGCTACACTACAAACTACTAAAAAATGTAGCTACTACAGTAGTTTCGCAGTAGCGCCTGCTACTTCCTACCACTGGGTGGGAGCCATCTTTTTTTAACTCAAACATTTTGGTTTTATTTAACATATTCATCATTAAAAAACAGCACAACAACAAGTAAGGTTACACTGTTTCATTTGGTGTGTAGCATAAGTTCGAGTTTTGTGTGTAGATCACACTTAGTGCTCCTTTTCCCAGAAACTAGTCTGTTTACAACAGTGAATGGGAGAGAAAACAGTTTGTTGCCTCGTGCTGCCATCTATGAACGGTACAGTCTATTAAATGATCCTAAAAGACATTAGCTGCATATATATATATATATGTATATAATAAATATATTGGTAGAGAGAAAGGGGATCCAGTTTCTGATTTAGGAGAGAGTTGATATTTAAATCGAGTGTACTTAAATCAATAGGTTGAGAAAGAAAATTAGAACCGTGAACTTAGTCAAAATTTCAATATTTACGCTGAACTATGAGGGTCTGATTGCGATCCGTCAAGGATTTTTTGACATTAAACTCTTAGAAAAGTCATTGCATTTACCTTTTAAGTTAAAAAACAACTTTGCAGGATAAAATGAGCTTGCTTTAAGAAACAGAACCAACAAACAGACTGATTTGATTCGTTTCCCACTACCTTAGTCTTTCAATAAATGCCTTTCCTCCAATCAGCTTTGATTACTGCATAAGTGATTCAACCCGTTTTCTAAAAAAAATGCTTCCCCCACGCCTATATACTTTTCCAGAAATTTTTAGATCAGAAAGACCTCCCATTTCAAAACATGGACTGTATGGGCGCGGAACATCCAATATTGAAAGCTGAGCAGTAAAAAACTAATGTCTCATTTTGACAATTGCCACTATCCATGGCTGACCAAGCTCTTAACAAGGAATTTCTGAACCCATTCACAACAGAAGACAGAAGAATCTGTACTGGAGAATTCGAAAAAGGCTAAAGAACTAAAGATCATTTGCCATTTAGAGAATTTTATCGTATTTTCCTGCTAATCAATAGTTGGTAGTTGAAGCCTTCTTTGCTTGGAGACGGTAAGCAGAGGGGTTGTTTTATAACTCTGTTAGATAGGAATGGTTGCCCTTTCTCTTGTAGATTTCTAGTTTATACGTGTCTGGTTTTTTAATTTTTTTCAAAAATGTATACAGAGTATAGACAACGTTGCAACCTTTTTTTTTTTCTTTTTTCTTTCTTTCAGCATTTTTAACGGTGCTCAGTGTTCCCTCTCATTTTATGTGTGCATGATAGGTCTGCTTGTTCATATTACTAGGTAAAATGCAAGTTTTCTTTTTTACAAGTTTTTTGAGAATTTTTGTCTTTTCAACAATTTTAGTTTGGGTTGTTTCTACCTTTCCCCATCATTTCACATAAATTCAAAAAACAAATAACTCTTGCAATTCGTTATTGAACATAGTGTGTTTCTTTTTTTCCCAACAGCCTTCATTTTAAATACAATTTATTTTAAAACACTAGAAGAAGAATGTATACAATAAGCATAATTTGTGCATTTTAAATTAAAATCAAAGCATTGATTCCATTGTAATTATTAAAGAAATTATAAAAAGCATAATTAATCTGAAATTGGCTTAATAAATACGATGTCTTGCATATGAGATAATATTTAGAAAAGTGCCAATTTGAAGTTGGAGTTTTCTGAAAAAAAAATTTTTTTGCAGAAAAAAACTAATATTGGATTTTAAGTATAAATTGGGTCTAAATGCAAGAAAATAAAAGGGGGGAGGTCAAGGAAGTCATTTACTCCCTCCTGAGATTACTAACTTTTAAGCCGTTACAGATCTGATGAATGTTACAGATCTGATGTTAATATGAGCTACATATTTGAGTTTATGCTTTCAGTCTTCGTTAACGTCTCTAAATATGATATCATTTCCTTGCATTTTTAACATAGAATTAAGATAATTATATTAAAATATATATATTAGGCTAAAAAATCAAATTTCATTTTAAAAAAGCATTTCTTGGAAATAAAAATGAGCGATAAGGTTTTTAGATAAAATAAATTATGAGATTACCAAATCCAAGCTAATAAAACATTTGTTTTGTTTTGAAACAACACGCAACTTCAACTTTTTCAACACACAACTCTGCTGCTTGCTTTTCTTTAATTAGTTGCAGGAAATTTAATTTCTTGATCAGAAATTCAAATTTAGCATGCTAGTTATTATCTAGTTTTTTAACGAAGTTATGAGAAATTGAAGCACCAAAATAAATAAATAAATAAATAAATAAAATAATAATAATTAATTAACTTAATTTCTGCAGTGTCAATTTTTCTTATTTTACTAACTTCTATTGTTAGGTCATACAAACCACAAATGAAGCAATTGTACTAAAACTCATTGCTTTTCGTTTTTTAAGAACAAAAATATTCAATATATATGGCTAAAACCTATGATTTTTGCTTTTTATAATTCTGAAACGTGTGAGTTAGTTCTGTAACATATTCGCTGTTTTTCAATGTTACCCCTCTGACTGTTACCGATCTGACAAACTGACAAAGTTTTTTTTTTAATTTCCGAGTCGATCGCACTAAACCAAAATCAAACACGTGGTTTTTTCACTTGTAATAAATGACTATACTGGTATAAAAAATAATTTTTAAAATAATAAAAACTGCGCATTTTAGAGCGTGTTACCGATCTGATGACTCAAATGACACACATTTTATAAAATCACTTAAAAAAATCTTACCCACAATTTTAGATGCATAAATGCAAATTTTTAATTACGATTCGATAAAACATCCCACCAGGTACTCAGTATCACGTGATATAGGTGCAGGAAATGATTTTGGGAGCCTAAACATAGATCGGAAGTTATTGTTACCACTCTGACGGCGGAACTTGGGACACCCTTATTTCGCATCGGCTAGAAAATCAGAAATCGATTAAAACAAAAATGAAGTAAAATATTAACAAAGGAGTAAAAATAGAATCGTTTTTTGTGCAAGTGCATTTTTTTGGGAAGTTAGAAAGTGCGCATGACCTGTTTGCATGCTAAACTTTGCTACTGGGGACACGTTACCGATCTGATTTTTGATGTATAAAAACAATATTTTCTGAAGAAAAAACATTTTTTTTTGTGATGTTATTAGATGAAATGAAAGCAGAACCTTTTCTTCTTTCTGGGGAAAATTATTTTTTTTAACTAGTTATTGAAATACTAGTGAAAATTCACTTGGGACTCAAATTGGCACTTTTCTAAATATTAGCTCATATAGCCAAGTAAAAATTCGCTACTTTATGCCTCCGATTATTTTTTATTAATAAATACTTTTCATTCCCAGTATTTAAAATGTTCCAGAGACCCGCTGTTATTTAATACTAATATTATCTATGAAGGGAGTTAGGAGAGGCGATAGGGAAGTTTCTATTTTTTTTAATGATAGAGTAATTTTTTAGATAATGATAGAGTAATTTAGAGAGATTCTTTTAATGACTTTGGTTTTTTAATGATAGAGTAACACACACGAATATCATTGGTGAATTAATTTTTTCGATACGAGAAGTAGTTTTTTGAAAATAATTTTTAAAGTTTAAGTGATGGTGACATCACAGGGCTAGTGGATTTTTCGCTCTTTGACCGCGAAGTGCCAAGCTTTAGCATGTAAACTTTGCGTTCGTGCCGAGCGAAAACCGGTTTACTGTGCTTTCTTAGCGCTATTCCTAAGTGTTACCGGTGATAGGCAAAAGTCACTATGTAATGCCCGGCAAAAAAAATTTTAATATGGTTTTCGCCACAAAAAGTTTAAAATAATCATCACTGACAGGTTATTGGATTGACTTTTGACAAATCTTATTTAAATAGTGAATTAATAAACTAATTGATAATGGAAGAAAAAAGTTTACAATGAAAGGACAGTATAACTTCAATACAATTTTTGTGGGTGAAAGGCTGAAATTAGAGTCAACCCAAGACACTGGTTTTGTTTTCGAGGCGCATTTCGTTTTTTTTGCATGTGGGCTTTTAAAAAAATCATTAAAAATCAATCATTGTGTTTTAAAACTCGGCAATGGTGAATTTATGTGTTTTGCCTCTTAACAATATCGAAACTTCCCTGTTATTCTCTCTCTGTTTTTAAGAAAGTACCAGATGTATTTTCTTGATCTTTTTTCTTTTTTTTTTTCAATTTTAAATACAGGGTATACAAACATGGGCCAACAATAGGGATGGTATTAGTGGATACCACAATGCCGGTGCTTCTTGAACTTAGACTGATTTAAAAAAAAAAAAAAACTGATTAACACGTATATTTGTGCTCTGTTAAAAAAAAGTGGCTTGTCCCTCTGAAGTAGCGTAGGGTACATGCATCTTCCTTCAACATTCACTTGGCGTTTCCTAGTTCAGTAATACATGAGAACCAATAGCTATTTTTATTTATTTCCACAATGGAAAGAGTACAAAACATGTTGCACTGGTCTGATTTCAAATCGAGTTCAATCCCTCCCAATAATACTAAAACGGTAATGTGTATAAAGAACAAAGTAGTGCTATATATATATATATATATATATATATATATATATATATATATATAATACATACATACATACATACATATATATATATATATATATATATATATATATATATATATATATATATATATATATATATATATATATATATATATATAGTTTAGAAATGAGAGCACTTTATTAAAGTACATACAAAATTGAAAAATTTCCAAAATACGAAATCAAAACACTAAAAAAAGATTTATTTATCAATTTATGTTTTAAACATAGCATCTAACCTTCTATAATGAGCAATTGAAGCACAAACAGAATTTGAAAACGTAACTCGTTCAAAATCACACGCCGCTGTACTTGTGTTACTCATTTTTGGAATCTTCATTTAATGTAGGCTCTTGGTACAAATTTTTAAAATAGCGAATTTGCAATAGTCGTTTTTTTAGAAACCTCCCCCTCTGTTTTTGAGACATAGATATTATTCTCTCGCTAGTTTTCGCTACAGAAAAATTGTTACCAACAGAGGAATTATTTTCTGTCATCACAAAATAACATTTCAAAAATCTGTATCTGAAATGTTTTCAACAAAAGCTTGCCGATTTTTTAAATCATAAAACGTCATTTTCGAAGAATAGTATGTAATTGATAAGTTGAAGTGATATCGTGAAAAAAAAAAAGGTTTGTTTCTATCTCATTTAAGTGGATAAGACCGGCCAATTTCAAATCAGCTTATTATACCGACTCCAGACCCGATATAACTAAATTCTATTCTGAAAGATAGATTTAAGCTAACATCAGTGTATTCAACCGAAATCTACCAAAGCAAAGTTGCACATTTTGCATGGTTTGTGTTGTAGCGTGGGGACGCAGTTTGCGCTGCTCAGTGTGTCTATCAAATTTTCATCTTTCAGTCTGTTTGGACCTGACCAAAAAGAAAAAAAAAAATCGGTCAAAATGCCACCCCCTGCCTGCTGCGACCGCCGCAAAAGCCACTCCTGTCAACCCCCAGCTACGCCACTGTCCTTCCGTGAAAGCTGCTTCTGGCACTTGCGAACAGTTTCACTTAAAAAAGGGTAGATGGGTTGTGGATGATAACTTTTCGAATTTTTCAATTTAAAACTTGCATTTGCTATATCCTTTTGACATATTCAACTAAACTATGTTTTTGAAATTAGCATTGTTAAACGTTGTTTGATACGGCTCAAAATGCTTTTTATTATTCTTCCCCTTATTGTTATCTTACTAACACCCCTATTTTGGTAAGATCAAAGAAGACCTGAAGCATGCATAAATGCATGGAAGGCTTTACCTAAGAAAATCAGACAGTACATGTACATTTTCATCAATGTCTAAGATATGCTTTACCTTAAATTTTTACAATGCTATACTCAACATTAAAAAATTAATCAGTCCACATTCATTACATTTTTCTTTACCAAATCATAATTTGACAGTTTAGACTTTGTTTTACGTTTGACGAGTTTCTGTAGCTTTGGAAAGCGGTGCATTTTCCTTTGCACAGGCGTGTTTCATTCATTAGTGTTTGTACTGGCAATTGTTTCATATTGAGAATCGGCAATGGAAAGCAAGATTTTGTTTTTGAAAAACAGCTTTTTTTTTGATGAAATTATTGACAATTACTGGAAAAACATGTTCATAACCTTACGGGCCTCGGTACTAGAGGTCCTGTATCCCCCTCAAACGTCGTCCCTGTGAGGGACTGCGCTAAGCATTTGCCACCTCCCCAAATGCGATAATATCGAAAATTCGGAGAAGAAAATTTTGATTGGGCTAAAATATTGTCAAACGGAAAATTGTCAGAAATTTTCACTAGGGGAAAAAATAAATATGTATTGCATTGAGAAAACAAATAACTTAAATTCTTTGACTAAAACTTTTGAAATTCGGTTCAGATTTTTGAAAATTGGCAACTTTCTTGGCTAAGAACTTAAAATCCTTAGTGCGGGCCCTGTTAATGTTTCATTCAGTGTTACCCAATTTCTAAACAGTTTTGTTTTTTACTCAGTATACTTTCATACTATATGTTATAGTTATGTTTGCAAACAATATTTATTTCTTGTTAATAAATTTATTAATCTAGTTTCATGTTAAAGGAATACTTTAAAAAATATTATTTCTGCCGATTAACTGCCAATTAATCAGCACATTGCTACTGCATACTTAATCCTAAATACTGAAGAAAAAAAAATTGTAGCTTAAAAACAAATACATAATGTGAGATTTGATTAACTCAGATGACAGTTATGAATATAAATAAATGTTATGTGTCAGAAGAATCTCCAAATAAAAAGGGAAGGGGAGAAAACTGATAACTTCAGTTTGCCCTACTTGTTACATTAACCCTTTAACTGTCAAGTTATGAGGGCAATTAAGAAACTAACCTCCGATTGGTCACA
This sequence comes from Uloborus plumipes, assembly GCA_038373865.1. Taxonomy (NCBI): domain Eukaryota; kingdom Metazoa; phylum Arthropoda; class Arachnida; order Araneae; family Uloboridae; genus Uloborus; species Uloborus plumipes. Next base: position 85,427 of record JAXGGA010002105.1, on the reverse strand, counting down.
GTGCAGGTAGTGGGGGGAGTAGCGCGCCATCTGTGCATTCACACGCTCAGCAGGTCAGTCGGCATCAAGCCGTAGTCGAGTGAACATCGTACCTGCGCTAGTTTAGTTTTTGTGGCAGTTTGAAATGTGTGCTGCAATAGAAAATCCCGCCAAATGTGAAGTGCGTGCTGTTATAAGGTTTTTTACAGCCAAAGGATACTCTGCAGCAGCTATTCATCGCCGTGGTACGCTGACTTCCGGTATCGTTTTTTTGCACGATAACGCCCGTCCTCACTCTGCTCGCAGAACAACAGCCCTTCTTGAGTCCTTCAAGTGGGACGTTTTCAACCATCCACCTTACAGCCCAGATCTGGCGCCAAGCGATTATCACCTCTTCATGCATATGAAGAAATGGCTCGGGTCCCAGCGGTTTGATGACGACGAAGAGCTCAAAGATGCGGTCACAGGCTGGCTCAAGGCACAAGCGGGTGATTTTTACGCAGAAGGAATTTCAAAGCTTGTGAAGAGATACGATAAGTGCCTCAATCGTTATGGAGACTATGTCGAAAAATAGTGCAAAGATGTAGTTGTAAGATGTATATATTAAAATATTTTTACTTAACTTGGTGTATTTTTTTCAATCAACCGTAGGTTAGTTTCTGATTTGCTCTCGTATTTTGATTTTTAACACTTTTCCAAGCACAAACCCGAGAAAGAGTCGGTTTGACAAAGAGATGAAGCCGAAATAAACATCTCCCGATATATATTCAGGTATAACAATACGATGCACTCAAAAAAAAAAAAAAAATTGCCCCGAGACATACTCGGGCGTGACATTTTCGAAAACCAGCTGTGCCCGAGACTATCTCGGGCATGACAGTTAAAAGGTTAACTACTCACATTTAAATCTTACTCATCCCTAAACTTAAAAATCAGTTTCAATACATATCAAGATTCTTTAACATAAAATAAAAAATCAACAAAGAAAAGACATTACTCACCTTGGGTTCTTTCATCCAGGTCTCTCAATAACCTAAAGTTCCTTCTAAGCTCAATTGGTAGCTGTTCCAAGCCTAAAAAAGGAATTAGAACTGAGATGCCTGATGATAACAAAACCATGAAATACAATTTATTGATTGAAATTATTTTCCATGGAACCAATGTTATAAGTCTCCTCCGCGACTTATTCCTCCAGGTGTTAAAAAAGTGTTGCTAAGAATGCGATCCATACGATATCTATATTTTGATAAGCATTCATGTTACATGTCAATCTTTTAGTGAGACCAACAACAAACTAACAACAGCATATATGTTGAAAAGTACAAGAGCTATATTTCAGAATGTAATAACAAATAAAAATAATTTTCGTTCTAATTAATTAATTTGCTTCATTCACCTCAAGCTTCCAGAGCCAGCTCTAACAGTTCTGCTGCCCAGACAAAGAATACAAAATGCCACCACTACCCACAGTTAAAATTTGAAAAAAAAAAAAAATGTTTTTAAACACAAGATAATAAATCTTTCCAATGAAGAAACAGTGTGATAAATTAAAACTTTTCAGGAGAGCAATTATGAAGTTTTAAAGTTAAGATATGAAGTAAAGCGGTATGTAAAACCGATGATTGAATATTTTTTATGCATTGAGTCTCTTTTCAAGAAATTCTGTTTTCTTTTGTTTCAAGAAGAAAAAGTGTAAAAAGCGTTAGTTTTACAAAGTTGAATTTTATTTATGATGTAGTTGCGTTAAATTTTGAAGATAATATTTGAAATATCTCAACATGTCGTGCACCGAGAATGAAAGGGGCACTTTTCAAATTGGATTAGCCTTCCAGATGTGCACTTTTCATTCTCAATATACAATATGTCATTACTGTCATGAACTGTTGTCCTTATAATATCAACATAACATAAAAGCAATTAGTACGCTCTTGATTTTGAAAAAAAATGAAAAATGCCTTTTTTAGTGAGCAATTCTGCTTCCAGAATGAATGACGCCATTTTTCACTACAACACACATGTTTCATGCTCAACTGAGATGTGCTATTCTGGAAAAGAACATTGCTTAGATAATCATGCTTTAAAAATTTAAACATTAATAACAACCTTGCACAAATATGCAAAATTATAAAAATAACGAATGCATTAAAAAAAATTACTGCATGTAGTAAACTTACCACCATACATTGCAGTTTTTCTTAATGGTTTAAATTGAGAAAACATCTTGACGATTTGGTGGCCAGTACGAAAATATTCCCTTCAAAGACAGAGTCTTTTCAACTTGGTTTAGGGTTGCCACTTTGAGCATTACATAACGCCGCCAACTAATCAGAGGACAAGGGAGCAGGAGGCCACGCCTCAAGTACTCCCAATGGACGAATCTACAAAAAGCTTCCCATCCCATATTATGCCCTCAATATTGTACTAGGGGTACCAGATTTTAAAATGCTATTCGGCAAAGACTGAGGAAATTTTTTTTCAGTATAGTGCTAAAATTGAAACGTTAACGGCTGGAGGAAAAATGAGATTTGTACCATTTTCTGCTTTTAAGAAATACGGGGAGTTCCATTTGGATATTTTAATCGATATAATCAGGGAAAGAACATTTTAATTTTCAAAATTATCACCCCCCCCCCCAAAAAAAAAAGAATGGAGAAAGAAGATTTCATTGATGCATTTTCCTAAAGGAAACTATATACATATATATATATATATATATATATTTTTTTTTTTTTTTTTCAAATTATTATAATTTGTGTGTCAAACACAATATGTTTCTGTGTTTAACATTATCTGCACATTTCTTTTAATTAGAACACAATTTCATGCAATCAAAATTACTACCAGTAGGAAACTTACTGTCAAGGTAATGTTCTAAGTAAGAGGCTTTAGCTGTCATTTTGCAACATAAAATTGTTGAATGAAGAAAGGGAAAATGATGTTTAAAGTGAGCTGTCACTTCATACACTTAAAATCAACATCACAGAAACAATACTCGACTAAAAACTGTTTCATTTCATTTTATTAACGCCAAAGCGCGGTGTTTGATGAGAGATATGGAAAATAAATCCCTGCTCTCCAGCTCGCATAATTAGTTCATTTTGAAGGTAAATCATCAATTATAACACCGTTCTGAAATTAGCACTTGGGTTGAACAAAGTGTAATTAAACAACCAACTAGGGGGAAAAAAATCTTTCAAAGCGTCTATGCAGAATGCATTGAGATTGAAGAAGTAGAAGTATATAACAAGCTATCCGACTACAAAATATACTAAAGTTGGCCTCGCCTCTGCAAAAAATAAATAAATAAAAGGACAACTTTTAAAAAGCTGTGAAAAAGCTCAAGTAATATTTGAAAAAATTTCCCAGTGAAGACAAAAAATCCTCTTGAACATTCATTTATTATTTAGTTTTTCATTATCTACCTTTTTACTCACCGATATTTTGACTAGGGTTTGTGTTAATGATTGCGTTGTAGCAACTAACCGCTTCATTTCAATATACTCACTGGAATCTACATTTTGAATCAGGCAGGGGCGGACGGGCCCATCGGACCGCGGTCCTGTGCGGTTTCGTTTTTTTTTCCTTTTTTTTTTACGTTCGAAGCACGTGAAGTAACCCGTTAATATTGGATTGTAAATAATTTTTAATTCATTGCACCATCGCACAGGGCCGTCGCTAGCTGAAATATCTGGGGGGGTGTTGAAAATTTGGCGGCCCTGGGCTGTGGGCTCATCATATAGGGGCGGGGGGGGGGGATTCTCCCTTGAATTATTCACTATTCCAACCCACGCCATATACAGAGATGCATTATAGTAGTGGAAAAGGTGAGAGAATGATTCTTCAAAATTAATGCAAGAAAATTTTGAATAGTAGTTTTGTAAAATTTCTGGATATTATTGCTATAAAAATTATTTTTTTCTGAAGAGAAAAAGTGAACCATTTCCCTTTTATTTATTTTTATTTTTTAGAACTGACAACAAAAGAAATCACCTTTCATAGTTTGGAGCTAATTTGTAAATCGTAAATATTTTGTTTAAATTTTGTGGATCAAAAATGCCCTTACATATAAGTCGCATAGTTCAGTCATAATGTGCAAAGAAAAGGGCTAAATTCTCAAAATTGCGATGTAATTTTGATTTTTGAATGTTATTTGGGTCCCTTTAGGGTAGTGTAAATCTAAGTTTGCAGTTTTCTAAAACTTGTGCTTGCTGCGTATAACTCACGAAAAACTGCGAAATTTTGCGAATTTTTTCATTGTTTCCTTTGTAACTCCTTAACTATTAGTCTTACAGAGCTTCACTTGTGCTTGAAATGTTTCAAATTTAGTGTTATTTAAAATGACTATTCACATGTATATTGTATAATCAAAAATTTTTTTCATTTTTTCACTAGAACAGATATTTGTTTCTTTCGCTATTGTAAAGTAAAAAGTTAACCTACAGACTTCTTTTTGAGCTTAACTGAAAGCCTATACAATTTACTGTAACTTCATGTTCATTTTGTTTCTTGAGGAGTAAAAATTAATGTCGGTGTTTTTTCCGAAATGTGGTCAAAGCATAAAAAAATTGAAGTGCAATATCTCCTAAATCGTTGGTCTTACAGAGCTCCACTTGAACTTAAAATGTTTCAAATTTATCGTTTTTTAAATTGGGTATTCACATATATCATCAAAAGTTACATTGTTTAGGAGTTATAAGGAAAAAACTAAAAAGAGTCCAAACTTTTTCTCAGTTTTGCGTAAGTCGTATACATTCGTATAGAATTCGTATACATTCGTATAGAATTCGTATAGAATTCGTATACATTCGTATAGTCATTAGGACATGCTGTACGTATGTCGAAATTGACCTGTAAGATTTTTCTTAATTATGAAAATAACGTTGTAATATAGTGTTACCCTTTTTTATACCATTCTAAGCCTTTTTTTTAAATCGTCCAGTCCTCCTTTCTTCTTGTCAGAAACAATTTCTTTAATTTCTCAAAATAATCAAAATTTACGTTTTTTTTTTTTTTTTAATGATTTTAAATGAAATATTGATTCTACGGACGTCATTGGGGGCTTAAAGGAAAGCCATTAAAATTTGCAGTAATTTCCTGTCCGTTTTGTTTCTTGTAGAGTAGTAATTCATATCGATATTAAGTCCGAAATATGATCAGAGCGTAATTTTTTCACTTTTCGCAAAAAATGGCCAATTTTCGGAATGCAATATGTCCTAAACCGTTGGTCCTACAGAGATCCACTTCAGCTTAAATTGTTCAAAATTTAGTGTTCTTTAAAATGATTATTCACACGTTTAATCAAAAGTTTTATAGTTTAGTCGTTATAAAGGAAAAACTGAAAAAAGTCGGGAAATTTTAGTTTTTCGTAAGTTACGCCGCGAGCACAGTGTTTTGAAAACTGCAAACTTAGATTTACACTACCCGAGGTGACCCAAACTACGCATTAAAAAATCAGGACTACATCGCGATTTGCAAATTTAATGTCTAATATGACTGAACTAGCCTAAATTTTAGCGGAAATGAGAAGTCGGGAGAAAAAAAGTTCGTCTGATATGCTAGCTTTTCAAATACTATCTTTGTAGTTTTACGATTTCAAGTGATAAAATTTCATTAAATGAATCATTGTAAGCTTGACGCGAATAACCGAATTAAACTGGTGATCAATAGAAAATAACTCTTTTCATGCTATGTCTCTTAAATTGATTAAAAATGAGAGGGAAAATATACAACAAAAACTGAGTTTTTCTTTTTATTTTAGAATTGTTTAAAAGTATGCAACTCATTCGAAACAAATGATTGAAAAACGTTTCAGACAGTTATTAAAGCATATAAAATTATCCCCTTTTTTTAATTAACATCTACTAGATTAAGCCAGCCTCTGTTAAAGTCATAACACCAATTTTTCTAGAGGTACTTCTAGAATCGAGGAATATGGTTTCTAAACAAGCTTCGGAGTTTTTAATAGGCAAAATTAAAACTTCTGCTTCTATCTGTTTATTTTTAGTTTCATATGACAGCTTAACAAAAAATAATATTGTTAATAGAATACTTCAAAATCAAAACTTAAATTTAAATGACGCAAAAAAAGACAAAAAAACCCTGTCAAATAAAGGTTAATTTTTACAAATACAAACATAATAAAAGAAAAATTAAAGAGAGCTGTAATTTCCTTTAATTCCTTTAATTCAGAAAACTGCTGTACTTTTATAAATTATAAAATATAGCTGGGCCATTCCATGAAAAGTGAAACCAATTGGTCAAAAATTCATATTGAAGTTATGTTGCTATGTTATACATCATTTTAAAGCTTAAGATGTATATTTTAAGAATCCTGCATTGGTTTTTTGGTGAGAGTTAGAATAATACTTGTTTTCTTAGTTGGAAGTACGATATTCACGAACTTGTAAAAATCAGAAAAAAGAACACATTTTCAAGTGCATATTTCCCATCGAAAAATAAAAACAAAAATAACTACTTGTAGCACAATTTTAACTACTAAGACGGTACTATAATAATATGCATTCATTAATTTCTTTTGAATTGATCTAAATGGTGTAATTGAAGTTTGAAAAAAAGAAGTTTGATGTTACGTCTGTAACAAAAAAGAAGCAAAAGTTGTCATTACGTTCTAAAAAATCAAAATTAAAAAAAAACCCTTAATGGTCCTCTTGGCAAATTCTTAGAGTAATTGCCTACCATAGTTAAAAATATTTCAACTGATTTAGTTTTTAAATTAATGCTGTTACAGACGTAACATTTCGAACATAACAAATGGCTCTATGTTACGTCCGTAGCAAAAGTAAATTTCCAATTAAATAGGTAAAAAGCACAGGATGAGCAATACATGTATATAGCATAATATGGTACGAGTACTAAAGTTTCTGGTATTCTGATTTTGAAATTTTTAATTATGTCGGCATGTAATTGAAATTTATTTTCTAAGATTAATAAAATACACATGTGGTATAACTGATTATAATTTATACCTCAGCTGGCATTTTTTTGCTACGTTACATGGAAAGGGAGCTGTGGATGGAGTTGGGGGTATGGTCAGGCACCAGGTGTGGCAGAGAGTAAGATATAGAACAGCATTTAACGACGCTCTTTCCTTTTTTCAGTATGCAAACTCCATTGCAGAAAAAGTTAAAATTATTTATATGGCCCAGGAAAATGTTTTAAAGCTGACGCCAAAATTGGAAGAACGGTGGGCTAACATCGCGAATTTGCCAAAAGCCCGGGAAATGCATTGTTTTCGAACAGAATACGAAAATGCCGTTCGAATTTCGAGAACGTCGGACGAAAAAGGACACATTTTTTCATTAAAAAAAATTATCAAAATTGACCAACTGTCACCAAGAAGGTTAAATTTTAGTTTGGTACTAGTATTCTGCTATATCATCCAACATTTTCAAATTTTTAAGTTCTCCTAAGACCAATCACTGATTCCAGAAAGGAATTTACTTTTTCTGATTTTTTTATGTAGCAGCCCCATTATGCATTAATTTTAAGAATACAAATAAATAAATTTGTGTGAAGGCCCTTCTAAACTTTTCTTGTGTCAATCTTTCTTGGAAATAATTGTCTTAAGATGCATTAATTCATTGTTACATATTGACATATTGGCATATGCCCTCAACTCCCCCAGACTTACCCAAATTTTCTAAAACTGTTACAGTATAACTTAAAATATTCAAATAATGTGTTAATTAATGCTACTGTATTGTTTTAGCACAAAAATCTTTGTTTATTCCTGCTTTAAAATATTGTTTTCTACTTTCAAATCAGAGATGTTACGTCTGTAACACCACTTTGTTTCGTCCGTAACAAGTTTATGAATTTTTTTCACAAATTCGGCAGTCAAAATCCACACAATCTTTATGGTTTTAGAAAGCTTGAAATCTCTAGAATACGTATTAAAAAAAGAAAATTCAAAATTTCCGTATAATTCAGAGGAATATTGTAAGTTGTATGACATAGTCGAGTTTTTGCTGTTTTGTGAATTACGTCTGTAACAGGCAGTTTTTAATTTCTGTATTTTTTTGTAATTAAGCAATCTGCACGCAAATTTAATGTAGCATAAACATCATCAAGTTACACTACAGGAAAAAAAATTGAAGACTTTCATCGGCCCAAACCAGAATTATTAGTGTTCAAAGTCTGCGATTGTTACGTCTGTGTAACGATGGAATTGCCCAGCTGTATAAAGTATAGCTGTAAAATATATCGTTTGAGGTACTTCAATTTTCCGCGGGCTATAAGAAATTCCCGTTGATTTTCGACACAAAACGGCGCCTTTTTTTCTACAAAACAGCCTGTACAATTACATTTTAGTCCCGTGCATTTGTTTGTTTCCTTTTTCCACCGAAAAAAACGGTCAATGAGTAGTTTTGCGTCGTTTGACTGCGATGTGATTTAGAAAAGAAAATCTGGAGTATCACAGTAACTTATACCGCGTGGCCGTGTGTACAATATTCCTCAATATAAGCGATTTTCATTTTGATGGTCTGAGGAGGTTGAAAGAGCCTCTTCAATGCCGCAGAAAGGGCAACCGAATTTAATTCTTTTGCCCCCCTCCCTTTTTTAATTTCAGTACAATAAACTTTTATTATTATTATTATTATTTCTTCAAATTTACTACATAAAAAAATTCTTTCGGTCCCAACACAAAGTGAAAAGTGATAAATTTTCTTTTCAATTATCTTCAGTTTAAACATTGCACTATCTTTCGATAATGGTATTTTGTAATTTTCTTTAATTTAAATTTATTTAAAATATAAAATTCAGCGGCCCCTGCATATTATCTTTTTTTTCCTTTTAATTATTGCATCGATCATTTATTTTAATTTATTTAAAATATAAAATTTGACGGCCCTCAGCATATATTCTTTTTTTTTTTTAATATTGCATCGATCTTGTTGAATTATGTATATATAATTTGATTTATGTTTTATTAATTTAACTAATTTTAGTTACAGTGTTTAGCGTACCTTTTAAAGCTCTCGCACATATTAATACAGTGCTTTTTTTTTTCCAAACTGGGCAGGGCGACCAAAAGTTTCCCGTTTACATGACCCCATGAACGAGAAAATTTCGTATTTTTCGCAACGAATATTGCTGTGAAGGAATCTTAACTATTTTTCGCGGCCCCAATTATTTATTTTTGATAAGTAATAATTGGGGCCGCGGAAAATACAGGACATTTTTAAAAATTCAGGTTTACTGAAATTCTTAATAATGTTTAAATTATTCCGCTTCTCTTTTAAATTTCATTTGAAGTCCTGAAATATTTTTCTAAAATTTCATTTTAGTAATAAAATAACATCGGCGGCCCCTTTCTTCAGAAAAGTCGGGGGGTGTAGCACCCCCCCACACCCCCCCTTGCCGACGGCCCTGCTATCGCATCGGTATAGTCTAAGATCCCACCGCAGTTTATCTACACTCATAGCGTACACTCATGACGTATATTTCAAATTAAAGCTGATTTTTTTCTGAACGTGATGCACTATGTCCACCTATGTAAAAGTGCCCGAAACCTATAGGCAGCCTGGCCTAAACAGGTCACATGAATGTAGTATTTCTACACTCATAGCGTACACTCATGACTCATATATCAAATTGAAGCTAATTTTTTTCTGAACGTGGTGCACTAAGGCTGCCTATGTAAAAGTGGCCGCAACCTCTAGGCAGCCTGGCCTGAAGTTTAGGGTCCAAAATTTCAAATGGTTATAAAAGACGGAAAAATCGGTCGATTCTTTTGCTTTTTTTACTAAAATTATTCTTAATGTGAGTACTTTTTCGAAAAAAAATTGATGAACTTAAATTTCAAAAATTGCCGATAGGGGGCGCTTTAGACTTTGGAGCTAAAAACAACTACTTTTTACCGTTTGTTTTCATATTTTCGTAATTGATTCAAAGAGTTAAAACTCTAACTTAAATTTTGAGCCCAAAATATCAACTAATTTCCGGTTTTTAGCAATACTCGGACCAAACGTCAAAAATTGTGTTTTCCTGCTTTTCAACTAGTCCTTTCATGTAAAAAAATTATTAAAATCACCTGATAATGTTAAAATAAAATCAGATGAACCCTTTCGTAACTAAAAAAAAGAAAAAATAAATTTTTTTCCAACATTTTTTTTACCCAGAAATTTTGTATTTTACAACTCAGAAAGTGTGCATTTAATTTTATTTTCACATTATTAGTATCGCCAGATGATTTTAATAATCTTTTTTACATGAAAGGACAAGTTAAAAAGCAGAAAAACACATTTTTTGACGTTTGGTCCGAATATTGCTAAAAACTGGAAATTAGTTGATATTTTGGGCTCAAAATTTAAGTTAGAGTTTGAACTTTTTGAATCAATTACGAAAATACGAAAAAAACGGTAAAAAGTAGTTGTTTTTAGCTCCAAAGTCTAAAGCGCCCCCTATCGGCAATTTTTGAAATTTAAGTTCATCAATTTTTTTCGAAAAAGTACTCACATTAAGAATAATTTTAGTAAAAAAAGCAAAAGAATCGACCGATTTTTCCGTCTTTTATAACCATTTGAAATTTTGGACCCTAAACTTCAGGCCAGGCTGCCTAGAGGTTGCGGCCACTTTTACATAGGCAGCCTTAGTGCACCACGTTCAGAAAAAAATTAGCTTCAATTTGATATATGAGTCATGAGTGTACGCTATGAGTGTAGAAATACTACATTCATGTGACCTGTTTAGGCCAGGCTGCCTATAGGTTTCGGGCACTTTTACATAGGCGGACATAGTGCATCACGTTCAGAAAAAAATCAGCTTTAATTTGACATATACGTGATGAGTGTACGCTATGAGTGTAGATAAACTGCGGTGGGATCTTAGACTAGTAGGAATGTAGGGGATCCAAGGGGATTGCATTCCAGCCAGGGTATCCTTACGCCTCACCGTTGAAACTGTGCGCATTTGTTGTTTAGTACTTTTATTTTTCTTTCTTTTTTTGCGTTCAAAGCGCAATTAATATTGTATTGTATTGTAGTTAACTTTGAATTCATATAGCAAGAGATGGGGAAGGGGGGGCCAAAATTAACGCCTTCTGGCTTGCACGATCTTGCGCCCTCGAACCTGTACGCCTACGTTGTTTTTCTTTTTGAGTTCAACGTATGAGAAAAAAACCATAAAAGTTGGCAGTAAGAGTGGGTTGCAATTAATATTTTATTGCACAATTAACAGCGAATTTATAGTACCAGTTGAGGAAATGGGGGAGGGGTAGCCAAAGTGAGCGCCCTTCGGCCTGTGCGACCTTGCTCACTTTCACCCGTGCGCCTACGTTGTTATTTATTTATTTTTTTTGTTTAAATTTTAATTTTTTTTTAATTTTTTTGCGTCCAAAGCGTATGAAGCAATCCATTCAAGTTTGCAGAAAACTCCGAATTCTTAGTATCAATTGGAGAAATAGATTTTAGTCATAGTAAGTGACCTCCAGCCTTTACGGCCTTGTGCCCTCGGACTGGTGCGTCCTCGGTGTTTTTTTTTTTTTTTTTACTTCTGATTATTATTTTTTTAACTTTTGTCTCCAAAGCGTGTGAATGCAAGTTTGCAGAAGGAACTTTCAATTATTATTGTATTGTAATTACATTTGAATTCATAGCATCAATAAGGGGGGTTCGGATCCTTGGCAAAGTTACCGCCCTTCAACCTGTACGACGTGTCTACGACTTCGAATCTGTTCGCTTTCATTGTTTGAATTTGTGCCTTTTTCTTTCTTTCTTCTTCTTTTTTTTTTTTTTTGAAGGGGATGGGAGTCTAGGCTTGGATTACCCATTAGGCCATCATACGCCCTGGCCTAGGAGCGGAAGCCGAAAAGGAGGGGGGTGGGGAAATCATAAACAATTCCTTGAAATAAAAAAGGGGGAAAAAAACACACACAGGAAGACGGCAAATGCGATAGAATACACTTAGAAAAAAAAATCAACTAGCATGGATTGAAACCTGCCCGTTGAGCAGAAACAAATTCAAAAATTGCTTGAGTCGTAGCAATCCCTTTTCTGGTTAGAGCAAATAATTTTTAATTCGTTTTGATTAATAATAATCATTTCTTCAGAGAGTATAGCTTTTGCCAAAATGAGATTTTTTACAAGTCATACAGCGCAAAATTACTAAAGCCATGATACAGAAAGATGTTCAATTACGAAACTTGTTTTCAATATAACTTTCTGCTTGATGTCTTTAAAGCATATCAGTAAATACGTGTTTTGCAACTATTAATTTATTAGTTATAGGATGAAGAATCATCCGACAAAAGATTCTTTTCTCGGATGATTCTTTATCTTAATGATCAAACTTCATTGCATTGAAAAAGGGATTCTTTGTAGCCCCGAAACACGTGTCTGCAGATTCTTGCAAATCTTGTTCTTTATAACGTTGATTATTCCTATTCAAATATAATGTTTCAGTGTTGTACGCACAAGCATTGCATACAAGTTCCACATAAATAATTTCGAAAACACAATTTTGCACATTTTCATTATAATTATGTACATTCAACAAAACATTTATTTCCGAATTTCTTACACAAAAGATCTGTACGAAGATTACAAGAAAATAGAGAGAAGTTTAGAGTTACTGAAAGGAAGAAACGCCAACAGTTCAAAATCTTTCTAGCAGTAGTGCAATCAGAGGAGGAGAGGGCGCACAGCCCCCCTCCCCCTCAGAAAGCTGAGTTGATTTTTCCCCCAAATTCTTTATTGCTGAAGAGTTAAAAACACGTCTCGGAAAAACCAAGTGATTTTAAGAAGAAAAAAAATAAATGATGGGGAAAAAAGGAATTTCTTCCAAAAAAAAAAAATCTCAACATTGATATTTTCCACAGCTGCAGATTATTGGTGTCTGTATTATGTGCCCCCCCCCCCCCAGTCCAATCCTCTTAATTACCTTATTTTCTTTTTTTTCCTAGTTCGACTGAAAATGAGAAAGTGTTTAAAATGTTACTTCTTCAAAGCCGTTTCCTCCGTCAAAAACATTAAGGTGCATCTCAAAATTCGTTCCCTGGACTTCAAGTTCTCAAATTTTCATTGAAGATCATCCTCTAAACGCCTAAAAAACATCGAAAATAGTTAAAAATTTGCGTTTTTGTAGCTTCAATTTTGAACAAACTGCATTGTTCTTAACTTTACCAAATATGGTTTTACTACACTCAGGTTTTTAAGACACGTTTAAGATTCGTGCAAAGGATCCTGATCCCCCTTTTTTGCTAATATCATCAAATATCATCAAAATTTTGGTTTTACAAACTGCAATTTCAAAAAAATTAAGGGAGAGTCTTTGAACCCCTTATCCTAATGACATTGGGTACGGCATAAAAAGTCCGTTTCTAGGACCTACGGGGCCTCTCAGGCCCGGTCATTATTTAAATTCGCTGCCAAAAATCACCCCTTCACCGAAAATGGACGAGGTCCACAGTAGCTGCGTTCAGGGTCACCTTCTTACTGACCACATGTTTTTCAGGAATGTACAGACCCTCTTTCCCCCAAAAAATATCGGTTCGGGCCTCAGAGGCCCGGCGCGAGTGCTCGCGTTTCTCATTCTGCATTGAGAACGCGAAGAAAGAGGTTGCAAAATGCTTCGCAATTTGAGTTATAAAGATGAAATGAAGAGGTTGCAGACTTTGTGATTAAAATTTAGTGTTCAAAACACAATTTTTTCTGCTTTAAAACTCAATTTCTTGAAAAAAACCGCTCCGGGCCTGCGAGGCCCGGCGCGAGTGCTCGTGTGACGCAAAGTAGCAATTTGAGTTATAAAGATGAAATGAAGAGGTTGCAGACTTTGTGATTAAAATTTAGTGTTCAAAACACAATTTTTCTGCTTTACAAACTTAATTTCCTGAAAAAAAACCGCTCCGGGCCTGCGAGGCCCGGCGCGAGTGCTCGTGTGACTTCAGAGAATGAACAATAAGTTTCGAATAAGCTTTACCTCTAGGGACCCAAAGGAGAGATAAGAGAATAAAGGAGTAATGGGCAAACCAACAGGTGTAAAGGACCGGGGAAGAAGACGAGGCTGTGACGAATCTCTTCCGAGAAGCACAACGATAAGTCTACTTTGATGTTTTGAAATCATTTTCCAATTTTGCTTCGGCTGTGCATGTGCTTTTTATCTTCATAATGTCTTCTAAGCGAAAAGATCGTACTTTGAAAGAAAAAGTGAGTTTTATTGAATATTCAAATGCTAATGTAAATGTACGCCGTTACAACTTGAAAAAAAGTTCGAGATATCGCAATCTCAAGTTTCGAAATTGTTGAAAAATAAAGAAAAAATTCTAAACGACTGGAAATTAAACAAAAACCTTAATCAAAAGAGAAAATACACAGGTAAAGAATCAGAAGTTGAAGATGCTGCTCTCCTTCGCTGGTTTGCTGAGAAACGGGCTTGTTACGTTCCTGGTCATTTAATAAGGTCATTTCTAATTGAATTTCTAAATTTTAATATGTTTAAAGTATTATTAATTAATATATTTAAATTACCATTAATTAATATGTCTAAAGTTAATCGTTATATACTTGTTGATGAATATACTTGTGGTTAAGGTAAATTTAAATGCTTTCTTGGTTTAAATGCAAGTTGGAACGTCGTGTGGATGGAATCTCGGATAATGGAATATCCCGCTTATTAGAATAATTTTCCGTGACAAATTGGCTATTCCATTAAGCGGGCTCGACTGTATTTGGAAAAATCTCCAAGGCTCCCAGAACCGTCTTTCAGATATCATAATAAAATTGTCTGCAATTACGTTTTTGAAACCTCAATTATAAAGAATTGTAGAGGTGTGTGTGTGTGTGAAAGGGGGGGAGGGTCATATATTTCGATCTATTCTTCAAAAAGACGATTGGGGCCAAGGGCGGATCCAGCTTTTGGTTAAGGAGGTGGGTAAAAGTGCCATTTTTGTGCAAAAATGGGGGGGGGGGGCAATTTTTTCGTAATATAAGTGCCAAAAATGCAATTTTTTGCTATATTTGGTCGGTTGAGGGGAGGGTCATGACCCCCATGACCGCCCTTCTGAGTCCGCGCCTGATTGGTACAGCCCCTGAGCCTCATCTTTTACCCTTCTCTGGCAACAAATACACAGCTCGACATTGAAAATGCAACACCAAGAAGGAGTGGTCAGAAATTGATGAAATTTGGTAAGAAGACAGAGACAGCATGGAACAATAAGTGATATTTATTTCAAAATAAATAAGCAAAATTTAGAGCGAGGACGGCGTCGACTCAGTAAGAAGTAGGACCACCGCGGACAGCGATGCACGAAGAAACACGTCTAGGCATGGAGTCAATAAGCCTGCGGATGGTGTCCTGAGGGATGGCACTCCATTCTCTTTCAGCCATTTGCCACAGTTCGTCCTCTGAACGAGGCAGTGACAGGTTCTGCAAACGGCGTCCAATCACGTCCCACACATGTTCGATTGGTGACAAGTCAGGAGAGTATGGTGGCCAGGAAAGCATCTGTACACCTCGTAGAGCATGTTGGCTGATTCGAGCATTGTGAGGTCGGGCGTTATCCTGTTGAAAAATTGCATTTGGCAGACCCTGAAGGTAGGGATTGCCACCGGCCGCAGTACATTATCTTACAAGTGACTTGCGGGTCCGCCACAGCTTGTCGGTGAATCCGTCGATCCAAGCGGTCTGACGTCACTCTGGCTGCACCTGCACCCCTCAATGTGGCTACATTTCCTCTTTCCAACCATCTCCGACACAGCCGATGCACAGTGCTTGCGTCCATGTGGGTATCAGCTGCAATTTGACGTATGGACCAACCTCCCCTTCTCAGTCCGATCACCATACCCCTTGTAAAGTCGTCTATATGCTGGAAGTGTCTTCGTTGAGGACGGCGTGGCATTTCCTCCTATCACACGTATCCTTCGAGACAAAAACCAAATTTCTCCGATAATTAGTCTGGCAGAAAAACCAACATGAACATAGCCTACTTTTCAACGTCATTCTCTTATATCTTACTTCACGTGCGTCGGAGAGCTGCGCATTTCATATCATTTGCATAACTCAGTGACGTGCGTCTACGATAAAATTTGCATGAATTTCTGACCACTCCTTCTTGGTGTTGCATTTTCAATGTCGAGCAGTGTATAACCAATAATCACGTTCATAAGACTTCATTTTCTAAAAATTGCCACGGAGCCTCGTGTATCTTTCTTCACCCTAACATCCACGAAAACTCAAATTGCGTTTTCAAGACTACAACTTCAAAAAATTTAAATGGGTGAATATCCCAGATTCCCTACCAGCCCTAATCCAAAACCAGAAACTGAATCTGCTCTTGCTTCAAACAACATCGAAAATCTTTTGAGACTACTGTTTTTCAGCTTCAAATACTAAAAATTGCCCCCCCCCCAACATTACTAAATATGATCTACAATCCCTTTATCTCTAATATCATGAACGATCGTCAAAAATTATGTTTTTAAAACGATGATTGCATGAGGCACTTAACACGCAGTCCTCTTTAAATTGAGTGATTGTTCTTGTATAAAATCTGAAAATGAAAAAAAAAGTGTTTTGAAAAATTTAAGGAATAGAGTCTTTAAACTTTTCCCCCTAACATCACTCAATATCGTTTTTTTTTTCCCCGTTCGAAATGTTTCCAGGAGAGCACCCCAGCGCCGTTTTCCGGTAGCATCATCAAAGTTTGTCTATCGTTGTATCTTAGGAACTTCAATTTTGAAAAATTGCTACGGGATTGATTTTCTGTTTTGCACAAAAAAAAAAAAAAAAAAAAGATCGAAAAACGTCCTCCAGTCCCATCCGATTACCCCAACGTTAACAAATGAAGGGCCAGGGGGAAAAAAGATGAAAGTCTCTTTTTCGTCAATTTTGAGATATTAGCACTATCTAGGAGCTATGAAGGACTAGTATCATCTGGTAGAACAACAAGGGGGGGGGGGGAAATATGAGAAGCGACCGAAATGTGCATGAAAACTCGAAAAACTACATAAGGAGCTACGAGAAATCAAACTTTGTTCTTCGTTTTTCTCGAAATCGCTTTTGGTCACTTTCATCTTTTTCCCCCCTGGCCCTTCAAATATTGCGTATAATTTCGTTTTTAAAACTTCACTTTCTGAAATTTTTGTATAAGTCCCCACAAACCTTTCTTTTTCCAAAGATTACTAAAGACGGTCTAAAACAGCACGCAGCGTTTTCAGGACTACCAATTTCAAAAATTTTTAGCGGAGAATCCCTGCCGGACTCTCCCCCTTTTCTAGTCACCAGAAGAAATTTTTTTTTTACAGTACCCTCCTTAAAAATGTTTCTAGATGCGTCATTGCTTTCTAAAATATAAAGTGAAAAGAAAACAAACGTTTCGTTTCTTAAACAAACAAAATTTGAAGTGGGGGGGGGGGGGGGGGAAAATGGAGACTTTCGTTTTGGAAGAAGCAAAGAGTTCAATGTTTTTGGAAAAGAAAAACTAGGGAAGCTTAAGCACATATTTTTAAGAATAAGTAGAAAATAAATAAATAAATAAATAAATCGGAGGATGCGAAACAAAAGGGAGGGAGACGTTTTCCTAGCCTGATCAAATCTTTTTACTTCATCAAAGATACTGTAAAATTGCGTGTTTGCAGCTCCAAAATCAAAAATATTCCAATGGAGATTCCCTGAATGTGTGGATTTACAGGTCTGGGGGCCCTCTGTACCCCTCATTGTATTCCCATAGTCCATCACCTTTACAATAAAAGGGTTGGAGAAAAAGGTATGATCCTCTTTGGGGCCAGTATTGTGTTCCGCGTTTCAACCATTTCCATGCATTCCTCATTGTAGCATGTTTTAGAATTAGGTCCAACCAATAGTTTCTTTCTTTTATCTGCCGCATCAGACTCATCGTCCATCTGTTCAACAACAATATAGCAAATTTCTGATTATTTTAATGTGGAAGCTACGGCTGAAAAATTGGTCTATTTCTCCACTCCATCTTACATCAAAAACGATATTTTGAAATTGCGTTTTTAATACAACAATTGCGAAAATTTTCTGGAAGCCACTCCCCTGGACCCCCTATATTTCTGCCTGAATATCATACTTGCGATTAGATATATATTGCTTATATTTAATAACTCCTACAAACCAGAAAGTAAAAATAAGCTATCTTCCTATTAATAAATGCGTTTGAAAAAATTATGATGAAATAATACTTGTACACTCCCAGTTTAAACTTGCTAATGTTGATAAATGTAAAAAAGGCATTGTAACTAAAGAAATGTTTCAGATATCATTATAGAAGTATCCAATTAAGTTTCAGGCATTGAAAAATACCTAAATGGAAAAGTACGATGAGATTTATCTCAAATTAAAGTTTAGCTTATACTGTATCACTATCAATTGTTTATCATTAAAGCGGAGAAAATTTTACTATCCGTTAAATTTTGGCAAAAAAAAATCTCTTAAGTTTAATACAAGTGATACCTTAAACGTTAGGTAAGATTTAATATCTGTAGCAGCCATCAGGCCGCGACTTCCCCTAGTGCCCGGACAGATTTAAAGTGTATAATATAAAGATATTTAGGTTGAAAATAAAAGATAAATACGTAAAATGCAATAAACATCTAAAATTATTAAACCCACGAACACCTTCTTTTATGACCAAAAATATTTGTCCCGTTAGTGTTCACTCCAGGGGGGGGGGGGTTTACTGAAATAATGTTCACAAATGCTGTAAAATTAAATTTAAAATCAGTTTTTTATTTCACACGTATACAACAAAAAACATTTCGAACACACTTAGATAACAGATATTCAATCAAGTAAATGAGTTAGCATTGCTAAACATTTTCATGAACGTATTTTACGGTGTGTAACAAAAATAACGAATTTGCTGAGTGTTTTAGGCTGAATTGAATGCATGAGGCGTTTAGTATCAGAACCTGCTCAATACATATTTTAAAATTTCACAAAAGACAAAATCCCTTCTCGAATTGAGTTATTTTTCTGACCATAAAACCGTATGATAGCACGTAATGAAAAAAATGGAAAAAAATAGTAGTCATAAGAACGTTCTATAACATATTTTGGGACGCATAAATTGTTTGCCCTCGTAACCCCGTTATCGAAATGTGAGCTTTTAAAGTCTGCCGAAATTATTTTTAAAATAAATTCGCCACATATAGAGAGTTTCGTGAACAATGAACAGACATCTTTCACATGATTTGTAGATAGTCCTGCACATGCAGAGACTGAAATTGCGTGATCAATTTTCATTCAACAAGTGTTTAAATTTAGTGCTTTTTATTCAATAGCGTCAGGTTTTGACCCTATATCCCAATAACGGACGAACGAAGGCAAATAGGTTTTCAGTCAAAAAATATCTTTAGATGCTCTTTGGATTGCTTTCTATTATACGACTATATTTTACTAGTATAGCTAATATTTTAAATTTTCATAATTACATATTCGTGCAGTTAGTTCCCTGGTAAGGAAAAGCAGCTTTTGATATGGTTGAACTGGATGACTTTAAAATTATTTTGTAGCGCGATATTACCAATCAAGAAACATTAAATTGCGAAAAAAAAATATAATAATAATAACTATAAAAGAAAAAAAATGGAATTTTGACATCTCGGATTCAAATTATGTTTTCCGCAATGACGTATTGCGATAAGTGTGTGGCGTACATCCGAGAGCACATAATCCATCTTTGCCCCAGTCATTTTGGCTTAGTGGATAGAGCACTGGGTTACCATCAGGAAGGAATCCAGATCGGGCCTTACGAGGAGACACACATTCACACGCCACATCAATTAATCTACAACTTAACATTTAGGAACCGGGCGTTACGCATGTTGTACCGTAAGTTTTTTTTTTCTTCAGAGGACGGGTTTGACATTTTCACTCGAACCCTTTGGAGCTGGGGATTTTTTCAAGGTTTCATACGTCTGGTACGAGTTTATACCCTCTCATTTCAATGGAAAAGAAATCTGTGGTTTAACTGTTGTACTACCTGGGTCGAAGAAAAATTTCCAAGAAACAGCCCGGATCCAAAAGGTTAACAGAAGGTGTCAGTACAGCGCCATGCAATCCTGCAGGACCATGGAGAATAAAGACTGGTGGACGCGAGACTCTGGAAAACTGTCAATTTAAAACATTGACTAAACTAAACCACGGAGAGATGGCGGGTAGACTGGAAATGGAGCACTTCATTTTGAAATAGGTTGCATCTGTGAGAACGCATAAGCAATGAAGTCACGCGTTCTCGCTAATCCAACCTAGAGTTCCTCTATAGAAGCTACGCTTCTATTCAGGAACTCTAATCTAACTTATTTCAAAAGAAAGTTTTCTGTTTCTGCTTTCAGTTCATCCGCTATCTCTCCTTGGGTCTAACTTTACAAGACGTTTGAGATATAAAAAGAAAACATATAACAATTTGTCATAGCTAAAAAACAGAGAATTTTTGAAAACTCATGAATTGAGCTGGTTTTGATACGAAATGCCTGACACATTGCATTTTTTAGAGAAAAATCATGTTCTTGAAATGCAAATGAGACAGGCATGTCACTTAGCTTCAGTGCGATGAGTGAGCGAATTGTTAGTGATTTGTGCACACACAGTAGAGCGTGATTTCATGTACTTTTTACTCAATATAGAATATAACAATGTAATTTTTTATTAATTAAATCTTTCATCCATTTTTTTCAGTCGTCTGTCATTACTTCCAAGGTACCCAAGAGTATCCATGAAATTTTGGATTTGCTTGTGGATCCAGGGGCTCATTTGCGACCGGCACTGCTTGTTTTCTGTAAGCGCTCAACCGTTTCTCAAAATCTTGTAGAACCTAATGAAATAAATATATTTATATTCCCAGTATGAAATCTTCACGAATATAGTATGTTTTTAATTTGATTAAAATGGGAGAAAAAAGAATGAAAACATGATCACACGGAAGTTGGTTTTCATGCTTCGGCTAAGAGTACCCGCGATTGAAAGATATTTTGTTGTAACATACAGATCTGCATTTAAAAAATAGATGAAGAGCAACTCTTCAAATTATGCTACATTAGTTATTTAGCAGTGCTGAGGAGCGGAGCCATGGAGCCGGAGTCAGACAGGCTATAGGGTCGAGTCGGAGTCAGGAGATGGTCATTTTCCATTCGACTCAGTGGCCCTGGCTAAGGAGTGCAATTTTTTTCAGTAAAAATTCGTAGTACATTTTGTAAATCTAAGAGTTATATTTTCTTTTTCACATTATTAGCAATGAAAGTACTTGTTTAATGAAAAGTTTCTTGAAAAGTACAGTACCCTGTCCGTCTCTGAGCGTGGATAAAACTTAAAAAGAAACGTAGTTGAAGATGTTAAATAATATTTTTAAAATTCACCTAATGCTTTCATGGAACGTGCTGTAAGACGGAATATCGGATAATCTTCGACTAGGAAGGCAGGGGATAACACGAATAGAGTAGTGCAGGAAAAGTGTTAGGGTGATGCAGCGCCTTTAAAGTTTTTTTTCCACTACAATTTGGTTATAATATTGGATTTCAACATTGCAAATTAATTGACTGCTAAAGAATGCGGAATATGGCCTCAAAAATCAACCTGGCTGGTTGATTTTCATCCATTCTTATAAAATAACATGAAAAAACAAAAAAGGCCGATTTTTGGAATTTTCAGCATTTATTTTCATGAAATTAATCAATCCGCTGAGTAAAAGTCATTTTTACTTTTTAACCATCATTATTTTTTAACCGTAAAAAGTGAGAGGGCAGTCGCCCCCTGTACGAGCTGTCTATGCCTTCCACGATTGAAGACCGGCTATTACCCATTAACTGACAGCTGCTGCTCTACAAATTGCGTTTAATTGGAGGCATATCATATACTACTATAAACATCAGTGGCTTTGGAAAAAGATGAGTGCTCTATAAATATGTTTTAAAAGCAGTTCTAAATGAGTGCTGCAGAATGTTCTAAAAATGTGCCCGAACAAAGCAAGCCCGTTATTTGGCAAATGGGGGGGGGGGGGTAAACTGCCCTCTAGCTTTGAGAATTAATGTATTTACATATGGGAGCGGTTTTTTTTTTTTTTTTTTTTGTTTTTGGTATAACATTTACATTGATTATATTATATACCTTTTGCGTCCTCTTCCCCGCAGGAAAAATTCGAAATGACGGGCCTGTCTCAAAGGCTCTTAAGTAGTTTTTAAACTCTTGAAATGTTTAAAAACTGTCCTGAACTAACTTAGTATTCTGAAAAGTATTATCAGAAGTGTTCTGAAAGCTGTTCCAAAAGGTGTCACAGTGTGTTTAAAACAAAGTATCAGTTAGTCCGGATAACAGAGGTTGTTCATATTTTATGGAATTATTCAGAAATCTTATTGTTAACTTTATTTGAACACCAGACTTATGTTCCTCGTATAAATAGCTTAAAATTGGTGCCAACATTGTTGAATCTTTTCAATAATGTGTCCAGGTTTTGCAATTTTTACCAGTTATGCCAAATCCAAGATGTCCGAAATTTATTAAAAATGTTTTTCAAGTGTTCACTGTTCATACTCAGTCAATTAGTGTACAAAACATTTAATTAACTCATACATGTGTGTGAAGGTTTCATCCCCATAAGTACATGGGTTTCATGGTATCATTATTATTTTTAAAAATCTGTCCGCATACAGAAACACACCCTCTGATTTTCTGCAAAGCACATGATTCGACTGGCAGATATAAATACAACTGCACTGGATCGACCCCTAGCTTGAAGGTCAGTGCGTTTCTCTACTTCTTTTGCTGTACACACCATGCTGCCGAGTGTCAGGTTTTCAAACCTGCTAGTCAAGATAGTTGTTCTCGGTTTCCACCATGTAGTTGTAGAGATGTAATAACGTACGCAAACACCCTGGAGTAGAGGTAAAGGAGAAAGTAGAGGTGTAGTTGGCTTTTAACTCCGCCTTCATCACGCAGTGTCCGACGATTCTATTTTGCTGTTTTTGGGAATGAGGCTTCTGATCAGTGCTGAGAAAGATTGCCAGTTGGCTATCATTATCGCGCTGGATGAAGAAAAAGTGCTCCATACATTTATGAATGAATGCCACTTTCCCCCTAATAAGAAAAAAAAAAAAAAGGTGTTCTAAAAAAGTTCCCTACTCTCTCAGCATTCAAAACAGTTTTAAATGAGTGAAATAAACTAAAAAAGTGTTTTGAAAAGAGTTTTAAAACAATTTCCAGTGTTGTAATAAGTACTTTTTATTTTTCTGCTTTTATGGATGCGCAAATATGTGCTTACGAGTTTGCAGGAGCGCCCCGAAGGGAGGTCCAGGGATCTCCGGGACCTCCAAACATCTTCCTCATTCGGCAAATTCGGACAACGATTCGGCATATTCAGAGATAATAGTGATTTTTTTTTTGCAATATTAATATGTATAAATATGCAAGTGCGGCCGCAATCTTTCTTTTTTTTTTGTTATACATTATCTCATTCTTTTATTGACGTTATTTACCATAAACCAAACCGTTTCTTTCCATCCCGCCTTTCGGTGAATTAATTAGTGTGTGTAGCATGACCCCAAAACAAGACGGATAATATGTAGTGAAAATGCTGCAATGCATAAATGTTGCACTTTGAACGCAAAGAGCTCTAATATTTTGTGCCGCGACTTCAGTTTTTTTTTTTTTTGCTTTACCAGCAGATCTTCTCATTTCTCGTACTGAAAAATACTATCTGCTTAGCTTCATTTATTCAGTTCCATTTCTTGACTTTCTTCCCTGCGAAAAGAATCGATCGTCGAACTAGTTCAATATTGTTTTTCGTTTTAATTATAGCACTGAAATACATCTATCCGTTTTATTTAATTTATTGATTTTGCTTACAATGTAGAGAATTCGTAAACGATATGAAGTTAAGTACTTTTGATGACGATTATAAACGAAAACATGAGGAACTTTGCCACGATGGAAGGCATATCTCCGTGAAACTTGCTGGAGCTCCAAAAAATCCATTTGATGCTGCAAGAAAGAAAATAAAGACTGCTTCAAGCAGCGAATTATCGCCATTAACGGTTAGTTTTAAATTTATCTTTTTTCTTCCTCTTTTAATTTGTTTCAATGATTTTTACTTCCTTTTACGTACTAAAGGAAGTATTGTGATCGCGAAAAAAAAAAAAAAAATCACTCAAATTTGAGTCTAAATTTTGATTTTGCTCACCCCCGAATGAATGTTCAGTAGTTTTTTCGACCTGTCAGCACGTGCGTATGTACCTACCAACATATAAGCAGCCGAAAAATCCTTTTCAACCACCCTCGAGTTAATTACGACGAGTTTTCTCGTGACGTCTATATGTACGTATGTGCGGATGTATGTGCTTATGTATGTGTGTCGCATAACTCAAAAACTATATGCCGTAGAAGCTTCTAGCTTGGTATGTAGGTTCTGAGGATGGTCTAGTTGTGCACCTCCCCTTGTGGTTGCATTCGAATGTTCCCAAGGGGGTGTTTTACCCCTTTAGCAAATAAACTATGCCGTCTCGCAATAACAGTTCCGGTGACAACTGCCAAAGACGAACGGTCTTTCAGCAAATTGAAACTTTTAAAAAATGTCCTTCGATCAACCATGGAAGACGACAGATTAAACAGTTTGATGCTTATTTCCTGTGAAAAAGACATAGCAGAAAAACTGGAAACAAAGGAAATAGTAAAAATGTGGTCATTACTAAAATTTAGACGTGTAAAAGTCAAACTTGAGCTCATGAATAACATTTCTAGCAAAAATTCTAGAACCAACAGTTTTTATAAGTGCCAACTCTTTTTTGTATTTTTTGCCAAAATTTTCAGATTTTAAAGTCACAATTCATGAACAGCCATTACTATGTATGTAAATATGTGTATATATATTTTATTTATTTTAACTTAATTCTGTTGTTTCACGAACCTGTCAAATGACCAGCATGCTTTAATTTGTAAACACACATCATATATGCAATATTTTATAATCTGTCTTGCAGACAATATGTTTTAATCTGTTTCTATGTATAAAAAATAAATCCTATCAGTTGCTTTGACGATTCAGAATACAACCCCGTTGTTATTTATCAAAGTTATTGTTTTTTTTAAAGTGATACCCATCGTCTTTTCTCACAAAGTAACGGTATGAGGTTTGTGTACATACGCGTATTTTTTCATTCGGCACATTTTGGAGTTCCATTCGGCAAATTGAGAATTTTCCCCCTCCCAAAAGTTTAAGCTCGGGGCGCCCCTGTGAGTTTGGTTAAAATAAACTCTAGATTTTTGTTCATTGTTAAAATTTATCAGTCTTAGTCAACTCTCAAAGTAGCCCATGAAATGCACATACCAAGATCCAGTTTTAAAGTTAGCTTTTTGTTTTCATGCTAACAGAAACCGATGGCATTGTTGCCCGAGGAGGAAAGAAAAATCAATGATTTAAAATGTTTATGTGTTGCTAGTTTTTAGTTGTTAACAATTAATATGCTTGTACCTAATTGGTTTCAGTATAAGTATTTTCAATTTTCCTTCTTTATTCTGCTTTTGCGACTAGCAAAATTTTCTAGCAAGGATTATTTTTCCTTTTGCGTGTTTACCATATCCTCTTGAAAAAAAAAATAAATATATTTAGATTTTAAATGCTTTATGACAATAGAAGTTCGTTTTAATTTGAGGTTAGCAAGCAGGATCAGGGGTTGTTTAAATTTTAATTTTATCTTAGTACTTGTATACTTTTTTATACTTTCTTATTATTATCCGTTATTACCATTATTGCTATTATTATTATCATTATTACTACTATTACTATTATGCCTTCCTTCATTTGGGCATTGAGCAATCAACGTGTCTCACTGTTAAAACTACAGGTTCCATGTGGCACCTTCAAGAGTGGTGTGAAAAGTTGTAGCACCAGCGGCACCCCCTGAAGGGTACCACTTGACTCCCTATGGCACCTTTGAAGGTGCCATATGGAGTCAAGTGGCACCTATGGGTACCTTATGGTACCCAATGGGTAACCCATGGCACACTAAAGGTACCTTAGGGAGCCTAAGTGGCACCCTTACCGTAGGGAGTACCGTAGGGAGTTAAGTGGCACCCTTCAAAGGGATGCTACAGCTTTTCACCCTTAAAGGTGCCACATGCAACCTGTACTTTTAACAGTGTACTCATCTACCGCTATGTATTTTAGGTTATCTTTGGATTGCTAAACAACAAACCAAATGAATTAATTTATCAAAACTTACTTTGGTTTCAACAGACGCCAAATTATTGTACTCGCAGGGATCATCTTGTATATTGAAGAGACATGGAGCTGCTAAAGGATTGCAGTCTGCTGAAGGAGCTTCTGTTTTCTTCCCACATTTCACAATGACTGGATTAATACAGTTTGCTTCAACTTCGTTAAAAAGATTATTTTCGTTGTTTTTATCACATTTGCGAGCTTCAGAAGGCCATTTGTTCTGTCGTATATGTTCATGAAGTTCGAATTGTGTATTACAAAAATTCTCAAAAGGCTCCACATTGTACGATTTCTGAAGAATCCTTTGAACTACAGCTTGCTGTGCATGTTTTTGGTAGACCTGAAATTTGAAACTTTCATTACTTTTAGTTCAATATTTCCAAAAACAGCTATATATACTGTGGTGAAATCTAACTTTGTCTTTTGAAAAAAGTATTAATGCATCTGCGTAATACAAACTATTTTATGGGTGGCTTGACCTTGTAAAAGAAGTTACACAAGGCGAAATATGCCAAAAATTGCTGGCACGGAACAGTCGAAACATCCAAGAGAATTTAAGTTTCAATGATCATTTCTCCGCCAAATAAAATCGTACAATTATGTTAATTAATCAGACATGAAGCCTGAAAAAATACGAATCTATCGATACCTGGTTCGGGGGTCAGTTCACTGGCGTTCGGGAGAAGTTAGAATTCCATACATAGATAGATACAATCAGTTTTCAGTAATATAAGATTGATTTTCAAGAAGTTTACCTGATTGAAAGATTGAAGTTCCTCCAAAGAGAAAGGTTTATTTTTCTGTTTTTTTCCTTCCTTATCGAACCAGCCATCAAAGGATCCATTAAAAACACTCCCTTTCAATAATTTATAACGTCCTTTTCGAATGCTTTCCACTTTCCATTCAGGATCGATGTTATGTAGTATCTCTTGTCTTTTTGACGTCTTGCCGTAACATATTGAAGGCCATTGGTTAACGCCATCAATAGCTCCCAGTTTGTCAGGATCTCCACCTAATTTATCAATCATTGCAGAATTTTCATTGTTAATTTCGTGCAAAAGAATATCCTAAACGAATATAGAAATCCGAATTTTGCATTTATGGTAAGATTCAATACAAGTAACCAATTAAAAATATTGTCCGCAACTAGCACTCGCGAATCATTCCACTTAAAAAAAGGAGTAATGGGTTGTGAGCGGGAACTTTCCGAAGTTTTAAATATAAAATTTGCATTTTTGCAAACTCTGAATGTACCGTACCGATTCGAAGAATATAATACTTTTTTTTCAAATTAAATATTGCGCATAAATCGAAACATTACTCCACTTTGAAATTAAGAGCAATTTAAAATCTAAATAAGATGAAAACATATCCAGCACTTTAACCGACCTCACTTTAACTTGCAGTACTATAGGTAACGTTTAATGCTTGGACAACCACCCCAACAAGAGCTACTTTCCAGCTACTAATTATATTCCATCACATGCCAACTCATTTCACTACTAGGGATTCGCTGTTGACACATTATCGAAATTTTGTTCGAAAGAGAAAATTAAAATGCAAAAAAGCGAAAGCAATAAAATATTACAAACAAACGCAGCTAAATAAGGATCCACACGAATTGAGTGATTATGGGAAAAAATAACAAAGATAAAAAGTAAATAGGTGGCAAGCAAAAGTGCAGAGTGAAGCCCTTTTTCTAAAGCATGAATTATTTGTCCTCGTCTCCCTATTATCAAGATATAAAGTCTGGGGAAATTTTA
>JAXGGA010002105.1:0-52500 GCA_038373865.1 Uloborus plumipes | reverse complement strand
GAATGAAACAGTCCGATTTTGAACAAACTTTTTTTTTTTTGTTTCCAAAGATCTTTTTCAAGGATACTTCATTCCTGTATCTACATTTTTCGATTTGAATGATTTTTTTCGTTCAACATTGAAACCGTTTCAAAACAAGCTCTCACCCCTAATAACTTTTTGAGTGAAACAGTCCCGATTTTAAACAAACTTTTTTTTTGTTCGAAAGATCTCGGCAAGGATACTTCATTACCGTATTTTAAATTTTTCAATGTGAACATTTTTTTCGTTTCAACATTGAAACCGTTTCAAGCAACCTTTTCTCCACCTAATAACTTTTTAAGTGAAACCGTCTGAATTGAATAAACTTTATTTGTTTCGAAAGATCTCGGAGAGACTCATTCCCATATTTTCACTTTTCAATTTGAAACTATTTTTTCGTTCAATGATGAACCGTTTCAGAAAATTTTTTTTAACATGAGCGCCTACTGGAAAATTTAAATTGAATGTTTGATTCTGAACTTAAAGGCGGATTTCCTTCAAACTAACTTTGTAAGAAAAACGGTTTTTGATAAAAAAATGTATGTTAAGTACTTTTCTGAAAAATCTTCTGTGAGGACTCTGATTCCGACTCCGACTCCGCAAAACATGGCAGAAATGCAGGCTCAGAAAAAAAATGACTGACTGGGCAGACGATTTTTTTGTTTATTTATTCTTTTTTTTTTTTTGTTTTAATTAATTATTATTATTTTTATTTATTTTATTTATTTTTTTTGGCAGACGATATTTTTTTTTTGATTACAAAAATTGTTTCATTCACTAGAGCATTTTTATTCTTTATTTATATTTAATAACTGGCAACGGATTAAAAATAAAATTCGAGACATTTTATTAACGAACGAGGTTTTTTTTTCTTTCTTTATAAAATGTGTTTTGATGTTCTTTGTACTTTTATTTTATTATTACTTTTTTTCTTTTGAAAACGATTGTGAACAATTTTTCTATGGAAGAACTTAACAGTTACATTCTTTAAAAGGTGCGACAAAACTTTATTTACTCGTTTATTTACTTTTTACGTGTCCATTTCATCTGATGAGAGGGGTATATTTTGCTTTTAGAAATCAGATTTAAGTGCTATAAAGGTATGTTTGACATAATTTTCAGTTTCAGATATTCAAGAGAATATTGATTAGATGCTAGAATGCCGATGTCGATGTACAGGAAAGTAGGCTCGTTTAGTTCTTGACAGAACTTCTTGTTAATTTCTTCAATTACTATGTCCATTACTTCGAAAAAGCATTGTCGGAGTTTAACAGTTTCTGTTAAATTCGCAGCAATTGAATTGTCAAACACGTTGGAGTGCTCTAAGCGACATGGAGCCTTTCTTTCTCGCGAATTCTGTGTGGTAGCTCCAAACCTAACAGTTCCGCTGTTTCCTTAGTTTCTGTCCAGAGACAATCAAAATTTTCTTCTGTTCGCATATTCAAAAGCGTGTCTGACAGAAGTTGGGCACATGTAATTGCCTTAGTAACAGTATAGCCAGGTTTTTGCAGAAATTTAGCAAACTGCTCACAAGGAGCAAAAATTCTACTGGCTACTTTTAACGCGAACAGAGTCTTTGCTTTTTTCAGCTGTCTTTTATATCCCCTTAGAGCTGCTCTTCTTTCGTCTGAAACTGCATTTCTTTCGTCTAAAATTGCTGCTACTGTCTGCAGCACCCTCTCGTAGTTAGCAACAAAACGGTTTAACGCAGTGACGCGAATGCACCATCTTGTTGGGCAAAGGGGTATGAGGTTGGACACTTGTTTTTCTTCACTATCCTGGTCACATGGAGGGAGAACAATGTTCAAATATGTTTGCTTTCTTTTAGCTGAAGATAGTATGATGTTCGAAACATCTTTCACCAATGCCATGACTTCACAAATTAAAGTGCAAGACCGGGCAGCTTCTTGTAGACATAAATCCAAGGAATGGTTGCTACAGTGAACAAATAATGATTTGGGTTGGACTTCCTGAATCAGTTTCTGAACACCATTTATATGGCCACTCATGTTTTTAGCTCCATCAAAGCAGTGCCCTCTTACTTTCTCAAAACCAAGACCAAGTCTTATCATCACATCCTCAATTGCATAAAACAATGTACTGGCTTTTGTGTCATTTGGGGAGTACATGCCCAAAAATTCCTCCCTCACCTCAGATGTGACGGGATTCATCCACCTGACACACAAACTGAATTGCTCGTTTCCTGCAATATCTGTCATGCCATCTGCGATTATACCCAAAAAAGTACTTTGTTTTAAATCATCTATTAACTGTCGTTGAACGCAGTGAGCCATTATTTCCGGAATTTCGTTCCCGCCTGTTGTTTTTATATTTTTTTGGGGGTGGGGAATAGCGGTGCTATCGATTAAATCCGCACCAATAGTTTTTCAAATGTTTAATAACTAGGGGGGGGGGGCGAGAAATGAAATTTGCCCCTCCTCCTTCAAAGACTGGGGGGGCAAAGAAACCCCCTGCCCCCCCTGTTGGCACGTGCCTGCATTCTTTCAAAAGATAAAGGGGAATTTCCTTGTATAGAACAGGCAAAGTTATCAGGATTTTGATGTCTATTTTGTTGTTCCGAAAATATTGCATAGAAGGACTTTTCTATATATTGGCTACACAAAATCTTTCTCTTTTGACAGAAGTAAATTATATTTAATAAAAAATGTTTAAAACCAGTTCTCGGAAAGTTTGGTAATCTACCTCTCATGCTAAGATTAACTGTATATTTAGGAGAAAACAAATGTGTACTCAACAGCTTGAGCAATAGCAGTGGCTCATTACAACAGTTGTCAAAGATTCACAAAGTGACAAAGTGGTTTCTATGATTTATAGAAACAGTGTTCTTAAAAAAACTAGATTATTCAGTATATAATTTTCGCCCCATTTACAACAAAGCAAACATCCTTATGTAACGCGGATCTGGATAGTTGAGATATGACCTCGACAATATTTACCTGCTTTGAATGAGTTTAGTGAAAGAAAAAACATGTTATTTGCAAATATTTGAGTAGGAGTATTTTTGTATTTTATGTACTACTATGAGTAGTACTATGTACTACTATGAATGCAAAACAACTCAACCTAGCTCCAACTACCCTTCTCTATTACCGAAGCAGAGGTAAACATTTTCAAAGTCATAGCTTTACTTATCAGAACCACACTATTCTGCTTTCACGGAAAAGATTAGAAAGATGTAAGTAAACAGGGTGCAAAAAAGTATGCCATTATGGCCCTTCTGATTTTTTTTTCTGGAATTAAAAAAAGTGCGCCAATCGTATTCACATTCGCCGTCTGCTTGAGACCAATTTGTTCTTTTCGAAGAAAAACACGTGATTGACGTCACCAAATGGGGCGCATTTCTTTGTTTGCAGCTAGTCTATATTTCCCGTGACGGTCACCCCTCACCGTATTTCGTAATTTTGTAGCGCTCCCAGGATTGTTTCCTGGGAGGAGCTAAGTGACCCTCCTTCGAATTTGTTCCTCTCGAAAGTTTTCGAATTTGAAGTCCTAAAGAAAAAACTGCAGTTGTTTTCGGTGAAATTAAAAAGGGGGTTGTGGGCTATGTCTTGGAAAAATTTCCAAAAATCAAGTCCAAAACAGGCATTTCAAGTAGTTTTGTTCAATCAAGGGACTTCTTCTTGATGTTTCTAAGAGTTTAAGATCCCCCGTGGGTGCGCCATTGTCGTATTTCATTAACAGGGTGCAGCAACTTACGAATGCCAGCCCGCTGATAAGTCCCAATGTGACGTTGAAATGAAGTCTTCTTAATGTCTCAACTTGACCTGCCACAAATTAGTTGTTGTAGCGACGTCGTAATGAAATCACATAAAATATATCATAAATGTGTTACAACGTGAGTGCTGAAAGATACCAAAATTCTATCTCATTATTAGTGTGACCATTATGATTGGCAGTGATATCCCTGTAATATTGTTGTGACTGTGACATGTCGTGCCATCAAGAGTGCAATTACTTAAAAATACTTACCTGCAAATATTCTTCTATCTCTGTCCTTGATGTGCGAGAATTTTTTTATGTAGTCCAATGGAGCTTGTAATGGAGAATAGCTATTTCCAGCATGCACAGCTTGATGAGCCACGTACAGAAACAAAGGCTGAGACGAGTAAAAAAAATGTAAGCACAAATTTACTGTTTTCGCAGTATAAATTTTGAAAATAATGTACAATGTCATAACAATATCATAGCCACAACCAAAAACTTATTTTCTGGTGAGGTATATTCTGGTCATATATAATTACACGTATAATACAGGGTGTTTCTTTTAAACAATCACCGTATTTCAAAAAATAATAACTCTTCAGATTTTAATCCGCTTTGATTAAACTATGATTCGTTTGAAAAAGATAAGACTCGAGTTTCTCCCAGTTGCCACCAAATAGAGCTTACGTTCTTTCTTCGCCCCCTAATTTTTTTTTTTTTCTTTCTTTTTTTTTTTAAATATGGTGACTGAATAACAAAAATCGGATTGCGAAGTATGAGTTAGTAACAATTGATCAGCGTGATTTTCGTTGACAATAATCTGATATTGCACTTGCTGCTGAGAAGAACATTAGAAGATTGTATAAAATATGGGATTGATATCATTGCAGTACGGCATTGGCCTCACATGCTGTTGAATCCGGGCTCTGACCAGTGGTCTAAGTGACCAGTCAAGTGGATTTTCGAGGTGCAAAAAGTCGTAAGCACCCATGATCCTATGATTATGCGGATGTAAAAGATCCTTTGAGAATTCGTTTAGTTTTGAATACGCTCGGTAAAATTAAATTTTTAGTGCAGTTTCACTCGGTGCCTACATCTGCTGCGAAAGTGAGTGTTAAAATCATCCGTGCCACTGACACCCGAGGCTTTATGGTGGCACATGAGAGACAGACAGGATGTCATATCGGGTGGGGGATCACACTAAGTCCGCAAAAAGAGAACTTTTGAGAAAAAGCAGTCGTATTAGAAAAATAATGTATAAAATTTAAAAAATTAAATAAAAAACAAGGGCTCCTTGCATGAAGAGGAATTACTTGGGCCATCAAAGAATATCAGATGAAAATGATTCTACCTCCTAAGCATAAACCATGTACTTAAAGTGCGCATATTAAACACCTTTATCATTTAACCCTTCTTTATGTAATTATCCACGTATTATAAAATTAATCTAAAGTGTATATGCTGATTATTTTTCATAATATACGCGTTTTACAGTGGGGTACTCTGTTTCGTTACAATATGCATGTGTTTCTGACTGCAGTGTCTAAGAAACTGATAAATTAATTACATAACTGTTAGACACAGTTACATAATTAATAAAAAATAATGTTATAAAACATCTCTAGATAAAAGACAAATGTAATTGCTCACTTCTGATTTGTTGTGATTATTTATAATGCTTTCAGCTTTCTGTGTAAAGACATCCGTACCATAGACCCCTAAGTATCCAAAAGCATTTTCATTGTCATCATGAAAGTCGAGGCCATGTGTATGTAGAGTCTAGGAGAATTAGAAAGAAATTAGATATACATAATATATATAATAGATGTTTTTTACTGTGAAAAAATGAAACTTGGTAAAGGTCGACATTCACCTGTGAATGTCGACATTTACAAAGCAAAAACATTGGCGAAAGAAAGACTTATTTCCAATGAATCATAGGTGAGGGATGCCATTCCCCACTTTCGGTCTTTCACAGTAACATATCAGCGCATACACTCTATATATGGCAAAAAGTTTCCAGATACCTTCAAAAAAAATCTAACTGTTAGAGAAATACCAAACTATTCTCTAACTTTGGTTACATAACTGCTATGCTCCAGCTCATATTTTTCAGTAAACCCTCAATCACGCATGCATTTAGAGGACCAACAATAAAAAATAAAATTTGTTTTTGCAGTATAATACAGCTAATTTTTTAGTAATAAACTGTAAAAATTGCTAATTTTACAGTAATAAACTGTAAAACGGCTAATTTTACCGTAATAAACTGTAAAATTGCTAACTTTACTGTTTATTGCTAATTTTAGTTTATTACCGTACATCTTACAGTTTTAAATTGGAACCTCTGCGGCCAGTATTATACTGTTGTTTTTACAGTATAATGCAGCTAAATTTTACGGCAATAAACTGTAAAATTACTAACTTTACAGTAAGAAACCGTAGAATTGCTAGTTTTACACTTTATTACTGTGCATTTTATTGCTTTAAATTGGAATCTCGGCTGCCAGTATTATACTGTAAAAACAACAGTTCATTTTTGCCGTGTATCTGTGATTAAGCTGGCGCAGTATGAATAGGAACTAATTTCTGGTTCAACGATTTTTGGTTGAACGCCGATGATATGTGAAATACATTTTATTGATTCCAAAGATTGCATCTTAGCGCTGCAATTATTATAACTAAATTTGAGCAGACACCAAAAATTGAGGCCCGTGTAAACGCTCAGAAAAGATCCGAGAGGAATCGAATTGTGAAATTTGATCATCCAAAACCGCTGCACCTACTGAAAAAACTCTAAATTTTTTTAAAATTTGTTCTGGCACATAATTGCGGCTGTGCCATTCCTGACGGTTTTTCCCTATGTGCGGTCATGTTCTATATTTTTTTTTTGACTGAACTTATCTTATGGTAATAAGGAATTGGCAATAAAAGATTAAAAATAAGAGTCGACATGTTATATATCAATTTAAAAGTTTAAGATTTCAAATAATTTTCACAAAAAATGAAAGGCCATAACTGTATGTTGCTCCTGGACTATAATACTGGTACAGATCAAAACAGGAATAATCACTAATAAGGTCAAACTTTCTTAAAGTTTTATTTCTATGAAATAATTAGTACACTGTAAAAACCAGATGTTGTTTTACAATATAATATAGCTATTTTTACAATAATTTTACAGTAATAAACTAAAATTATTAATTTTACAGTAGTAAACTGTACAATTGCTAAAATTCACAGTAATATTGCAGTGCATTTTATTGCTTTAAAATGGAACTCTGCTTCCAGTATAAATACTGTTGTTTTTACAGTATAATACAATTCATTTTATGGTAAAATTGCTAATTTTACAGTAATAAACTACAAAATCGTTAGCTTTAGAGTAGTAAACTGTAAAATAGCTGGTTTTACAGTACTTTTACTGTGCTTTTGCAGTTTTAAACTGGAACTTCTGCTGCCAGTATTTATACTGTAAAAACAACGGTGTTTTTTTTTTTTTTTTGCAGTGTAGTTCTTACCTTATGGAGAGAGGGAGGGAAGCAAAAAACGTGCATGATGGTATTACAGCTGTAAATTTTGGCTCCAGTAGGAAATATACATTTTTTTTTCTGTGAGAACCATTAAAGATAGCCGGTACAACTTTAAACTGTGTGTTTGTTATTACAATCTCCAAGGTATATTATTGCTATTAAAACGAAAAACCTCTTTGTTACCAAATCAAACAAAAGTACATCATTGTAAGTGGTAAGTGATTAGTATTTTAGTTCTTAAACGAATAAGTTCGAATTAAAAAAAAAAAGTAATTCCGTAATATCCTTAAGATATCAAGCATTAAAACATGAATATGTGTTAAAACAAATGCAATTTCAAATGGTTGATGAAAATTTCTTACTCCCTGCTCAGTGTGTGTAAAGAAATCTTCTTTTCCCGTCCAATAGCCGAAAAACGAGTCAAACCCTCTGTTAACTGGGAGGTATTCTTCATTAAAATGTCCTAAATGCCACTATAATAAAGGAAAAAGGGAAAATAATATAAATGAAAAGTACCTTGATGTGTTGGCGAATGCTGAAAAATCGTAATTTTGATAAGTTAGATACTATGATACATTTAAGTTCTTAAAAATCAATGTCAGTTTTTTTAGAATCAGTCATCAGCGATGTTAATGACCATTATGAAACAAATATTTAAAAAAAATGAAACTTGTAATTTGAAAAAAATGACATATTTTTAAAAATCTTACAAAGATGCAGAAGGAGAAATTAAAGCAATTCCGTTTGCTCATATGTTTGTAAACGAAGTGAAAATTAAAACATACGATAAGTACTATTATACAGGGTGTCCACTCCTATCGTGGACCAATAGCTAATTTCTTAACCGTTAGAGATAAGCATATAGTTCATTTAGGAAAAAATCTCTAAATTACGAAAGAAATTTTGGGTCTATTCAGTGTTTTTCAAAAAATCAAATTTTGAAAGAGTTACGAAATTTAGATTTTTATACAGCCCCCCAGTCCTATCAATCATATTTAATAAAACATTCTTGACACTGTAACGTTTAAAACTAAAAAAAAATCACTCTTCTACCACAAAAATTGACCGAGTTATGACGTTTTGAAAAATCAAGATTTTGCATTATTTCATGACGTCATCGAGAGATCACTTAAGAGACAGTATGCGAAATCCTTCAAAATCTTGATTTTTCAAAACGTCATAACTCGGTCAATTTTTGTGGTAGAAGAGTGATTTTTTTTTAGTTTTAAACGTTACAGTGTCAAAAATGTTTTAGTAAATATGATTGATAGGATTGGGGGGCTGTATAAAAATCTAAATTTCGTAACTCTTTCAAAATTTGATTTTTTGAAAAACATTGAATAGACCCAAAATTACTTTCATAATTTAGAGACTTTTTCCTAAATGAACTATATGCTTATCTCTAACGGTTAAGAAATTAGCTATTGGTCCACGATAGGAGTGGACACCCAGTATAAGGATTATCGTTGTAAGTTCTCAGTAAGGTTATAGTTATTATCGTAGTAAAAGTTTTTGTCTCCAAGTTATTAGCAGTTTTGTCATGAAATTCTGCAACATTTTACTTGAAAAGTAAGTGTACGCTCTAACTTTCAACTGTTAATTTACTCATTAAGTCTATAAAATCTATGCATTTATCTGTGCGCTCATACTATTATTTTTATTTGTGGTGTTGTATTACACCAACTATAAGTCACTGAAAGACATTGATGAATCGCAGCTACGCGATGATGCTAATGATGACTCAAGTGCTTTTAAAAGGACATGATGTGGACATGGAAATTTTGTTGCCGCAGAGAATTCTGGATAGATTACGAAACGTGGTTTAGCTGCACAATGTGTGGAATGTGATAGCATATAGCCTCATGTAATGGTCACAGTATGAA
The DNA here is from genome assembly GCA_038373865.1 of Uloborus plumipes. Taxonomy (NCBI): domain Eukaryota; kingdom Metazoa; phylum Arthropoda; class Arachnida; order Araneae; family Uloboridae; genus Uloborus; species Uloborus plumipes. The sequence continues at coordinate 43,340 of JAXGGA010002105.1, read as the reverse complement.
GTGGTGGGAACAGGTCATATCACTGCCGGAACACACAGTGCCGGATTTAGGGAGGAACGAGTCGGGTCCCTTTCCCGGACTGCAACTTCCGGGTGGCGGCAAAATGCAGCCTATTTTTGCAGTTTTTTTTTGCAACTCAATTCAAAAACTTAGAGGAAGATGGGCAACGGCAGCAATTTCAAGATTCGGCCCGGTTCATGAGAATCGTAGTGCCTGTCACTGTGCCTACATAACAACATATGTGACTTCTGTCACTCTCAAATATTATATCCAAATTTTGAGCGCAATTATCTCACCATATTGGGTGGGTAGTAAAGCGCAATTCCTTGTGTAATTGAGAAAACGATTAGGAAAAGGATTTCAAAAATTTTATGCAAATTAGTCTATTGCAATTGGAAACTGCTTCTTATGCTCTGGAATTGCACTTCGTTAAGAAAATATTGAATTTTTGTGCACATTTGGATAGCTATTTATATTTTCCCTCAAGGGAGTGTCATTACTTCCTTTACTGATCTAATGCATTTTTCATAGGGACAAGTTTATAGTAGGAAACAAATGATTTATAATTTCATATACACTGCGATGCAAAAGTTTAGACAAAATGCAAATATGTGAATAAAAAGAAAACTACTCAACGAAATGCTTTCAAATTTCAACTGCAGGTATACAATATGGTCCCAAATACGTGTCTGGAGTTCTTATAACTATAACTGGAATCATATTTTGGATATTACAAAAGATATTTTTTTACATTGTTGCAAAAGTTTAGACAATAGTCAGATTTTATGCAAATATTCCTTGAAATGTGATTGGTGGATGAAATGTGGGACTGTTTGATTCATTTATAAAGTGCAGAGAGTGTTGAATAAATAATCAAAATCTCAAAAGCTCTTTAGTTCTCGTGTAAAGAAGATGAGAAAGTTTGGAAGCCGAAATTTGAAAATGAACCTACTTTATTAATTTTTCGTCTTTTAAATCGGCTCTAGTGTGGTAGTACATTGTTTTTTACTTTGTGGAGAGCAAATTCAGACATGCGTATCGATCAAAAAGTCCAAGAAAAATTATATTTTTAAGGATGAAGGAATTAAAAAAACGGCTCGAACTGACAATTCGCCCCTTAATCCTACAAAACTTCAACTTAGGTCAAAAACAGCACATGACAGCATAAGTAGATGAACAACTGAATCGGAATGCAAACAAAAAACAAAGAATTGTGCTTGAGCCTTTTCAGACAGAGTGTCCCAAATAAGCCAGATTTTATTGGTAAAAGCAGCACAGCATATGATCATTGGATATTTACCCCCGCGTAAAGAAGTCCCGCGTAAAGAATTATAATTCATCTAGGCCATCCCAATTTTAATAATTTTTATCAAAGAAAGTACCATTCATTTTTTAGTCACGATGATACATATGCTGCTTTTCACATTAAAATCTGGCTTATTTGGGACACTCTGTCCGAAAAGGCTCAGGCACAATTCTTTGTGTGTTTTTTTTTTTTTTATGCATTCCGATTCAGTTGTTTATCTACTTATGTTGTCACGTGCTGTTTTTGACCCAAGTTGAAGTTTTGTAAGATTAAGGGGCGAATCGTCAGTCTGAGCCGTTTTTTCAATTCCTTCACCCTTAAGAAATATAATTTTTCGTGGACTTTTTGATCGACACGCGTGTCTGAATTTGCTCTCCACAAAGTCAAAAACAATGTACTACCATACAAGAGCCGATTTAAAAGACAAAAAATTAATAAAGTAGGTTCATTTTCAAATTTCGGCTTCCAAACTTTCTCATCTTCTTTACACGAGAACTAAAGAGCTTTTGAGATTTTGATTATTTATTCAACACTCTCTGCACTTTATAAATGAATCAAACAGTCCCACATTTCATCCACCAATCACATTTCAAGGAATATTTGCATAAAATCTGACTATTGTCTAAACTTTTGCAACAATGTAAAAACATGTCTTTTGTAATATCCAAAATTTGATTCCAGTTATAGTTATAAGAACTCCAGACACGTATTTGGGACCATATTGTGTACCTGCAGTAGAAATTTGAAAGCATTTCGTTGAATAGTTTTCTTTTTATTCACATATTTGCATGTTGTCTAAACTTTTGCATCGCAGTGTATGATCAATAATATACTATAAGTTGAGAGAAGATTGAACCTTTCCAATGCCATGTGTAGCGTAACCAAGCTTTTTCAGATGTTGCGGCAGCAAAGTTTCATGAAGTGGCAACCCGTAGGGCGCTTCAGCGTAAATTACGTCATGCTGTAGTCCTAAATATAATATTAAAAGCATTGATAAAATAATTTTGGTTGTCTCTTTGAAGTTCAAATAGTGTAAATTTAATGGAATGAAAAAAAAAGTCAGATTTTCAATTTTGGCAGTCTAAGCTGCTGAACAAAAAATAAAACGAGTCACACAAAAAAAAAAAGATCCTTGTAAAAATAAAGTTTCATTGGCGGCTGGCTGGTGATACTGTTGGATTTTTTTCCGGCGACCTTGGACGCATTTGCGCATGCTTCAGGTCTCAACTGATTTTGTTGAAACAGGGGTGATGGTGATAAGAGAGATGAGGAATGGGAGGAGATTTTGCTTTATTTTGTTTTGTTTTTCGTTGGGTTCGTTTATTTGACGCGTTGACTTGCGTTGATGTTTTTTTCTTTTTTAACTTACTCCCCGTCCTTATCAGTTCCAGAAAAATAAAATAATCTTTGACTTAGCAAAAATATTACCATGGTGCATTTTCTTAATCAAGCTGTCTCCCCTTTTTGAAATAGAACCGTTCAACAGGCACGCGTTTCGAGGTGAGACAGTACAAAGTTAAAACAGAAGAAGGTGTTGTTCAGTAGGGTGGAGCGAAAAACAAAAATTTTGGAACTTTTTTCTGTAATACCCGGCATGCGTAAGTACAAAACACGTGTAAAATATTATCAAGTTTGAACAACTCCTTTAGTGTCCTACCAGGGCTTGAATTTCTCTAAAAATACGAAAAAATGTCAATTTTCAAAATTTTTTTGAAAAATATAAATAATCACCATTTTTGTTCTCTAACCATTAAAATGCTTCCTTTTAACACTCTTTTCATGCATCTTCAAAATTATTTACATTCGATTCAGTATTAAGTTCGTACATAAACGGTAAAGTTCCGTGAAATTAACCAAAGATTGACTTTTTTTACCATTTTTTGCACATAGCAATAATTCTTCTTTTGTAATCCAGATTCTATTTTTTGCAATGAATAAGCAAAATGCAACTTTTAGTTGTAAATGCAATTATATTCCGTTACATTAACAGCCCAGAACGCACCACAAGGAGGTAGCTGCGTTTCGGGTGTCATTCTGCCTTTCCCATCCACCCAGCCACGTTGTTTACATATTTTCAACACATTTATACGGATGCAATTACTATCTGATGTTTAACAGGTTGAAGTTTGATTCATGACTCAGTTTTTACCTTTACGATTGCGAGCATATAGTTTTTCATTTAAATTCATATCTTGTCTCTTCCTTCAATAGCAATCTGCCGTTTCACTAACCAGTTTTGAACCTTTAAAACAGTCGGAGTGTAGAAGAAGTATACATATTGAATCACTGATAAAGTACAACTTGTTTTTGAAAAGTTGTCTTATTAACGTAGCAAGAACTCGGAGGAAGATATCAAAGCTTTAAACAGGGATAAAAGTACTTGATGAACATTGTCAATGTAATACAGAAAGAAAAAAGTGACCCTGATCTCACTATCAAAAATTGGAGACTTTTCAGTCATTGACTTTCATTAATTCGAGCTAACAGAGTTATGAAGTTGTTGATTTTCAAGCTGAGTTTCTAATGAGATAAAGATAATCGTCAGTTATATCATTAAAAAATATGCTTCTGTAAGTTCAAGAAATTAGAAATTTAAAAAAAAGAAAGAAAATTTCCATAGAGCTCTAATCATATTAAAAATTACACATTCTATAAAAGTTTAAAACTATAAGAATAAATTGACTGGTTAACGCGCGTTTACTTTCCTCCCATTAATGATGTCATTTTAAAAAATCTCATAGTTTGAACTTTCAAAACTTAATATTGGTCATAAAAGTTCTCATTTAGTTATCAAAGTGTTTTCTGATGTTGTATGCCTTTCCGTAACCCAACTCCTTTACAGTTTGACTATCGTCCACTGCCGTACATGGTCAATTACAAGTTCTCAAAATTAAAAAAGCAGGCATTTCTTCGAATCAGCGGATTCACGAAGAAGAGCGGATCATCAATTAAATGAATTATAGATTGAGTAACTTTCACTATACATACAATTCCATGTTTCACGGAAATTTTCTTTCTCTTTTTTAAATTTCTAATTTTCTGAACCATTATATTATTTAAAGATATAACTGACGAGTATCTTCATCTCATTAGAAATTCATCTTAAAAATTAACAGATTCATAACTCTGTTGGCTCGAATTAACGAACGCTAATAACTGAAAGTTCTCCGATTTTTGATAGTGAGATCAGGGTCACTTTTTTCTTGCTGTATTACATTGACAATGTCCATCAAGTACTTTTCCTCTTTTTTTAATCCGTTTTTAAAGCTTCGATGTCTTCCACTGAGTTCTTGCAACGTTAATAAGTTCACTTTTAAAAAACAAGTTATACTTTATCACTGATTCATTAAGTATACCTCTTCTACACTCCGACTGTTTTAAGGGCTTAAAACTGGTGAGTAAGACGGTAGACTGCTATTGGAGAAAAAGACAAGATATGAATTTAAATGAAAAACTTTATGGCTCGCAATTATCAATGCCAAAACTGATTCATAAGTCTGACTTCAAACTTTGATTCAATAGGTGAAACCTGCTTAACATCAGAAAGAAATTGCATCCGGAAATATGTGTTGAAAATATGTAAACAACGAGGCTGGGTGGATGGAAAATGCAGAATGACACCCGAAGTGCAGCTACCTCCTAGTGGTGCGTTCTGGGCTGTTAATGTAACGAAATATAATTGCATTTACGACGAAAAGCTGCATTTTCCCCATTTATTGCAAAAAATAGTATCTGGATTACAAAAGAAGAATTGTTGCTAGGTGCAAAAAATGGTAAAAAAAGTAAATTTTTGGTTAAGTTCACGGAAATTTACGATTTATGTATGAACTTAATACTGAATAAGATATAGATAATTTTGAAAATGAATGAAAAGAGTGTTAAAAGGAAGCATTTTAGTGATATTAGAACAAAAATGGTGATTATTTATATTTAAAAAAAAAAGTTTAGAAAATTGACATTTTTTCGTATTTTTAGAGAAATTCAAGCCCTGGTAGGACCCTAAAAAAGTTGTCCAAACTTGATAATATTTTACATGTGTATTATACTTACGCATGCACAGCTTTTGCCGGGTATTACAGAATAAAATTCCAAAATTTTTGTTTTTCGCTCCACCCTATTGTTCAGTCCAATAGTAAGTTCAAACAATAGATCTAACCATTTAATTTTTACTTCAAAGCTATTTTTTACTGAAGTGTACCGTATTTATTTTATCTTTTACATGAATAACACAACTGCCTGATGAGAAACATTAAATTTACAAGACATACATTTAAACACACACACACACAAGAAAGGTTAACGATGGCGATATCTGAGCTCAAAAGTTTGTAACATTTTTTTTATCTTTCTAGAGGAAAAAAAAAAAAAAACAAGCTGATAGTGATTTTTTTACTAGCTGATGTATAGTTCGGAAAGGAGGGAGAAGTTCAAGTTCGCCACCAGAATACTATCCTTTTCGATAAAATAAAAAAAATTCAATGTTCTCTTTGCTTAATTTAAAGGGAAGAGTTAAGAGGTAGCAGGGGAAGGTAATGTTTTCCAAAACAATTCGAAAGAAATATTTTGCTGATAAACTAATTTACAAATTAAGAATGGATAACCATAACTATGTCTGCAACCGAAGTGGTTACGTCTTGTTCCTTCGATTATACGTAATACCAATTCAATGCTATTGTCGAGGTGGAAGTTTATTTGCGCTTTATATATGATATTTCAATTTGTTTAAGCAGTCACTGATGGCTTCTGCTTCCTATTCGCCTTCCTATAGGGGAAAAAAAACAAAACAAGAAAATTAGTTGAACGAATTTTTACACCTAATTATAACAACAATTGAATTTTCAGAATTACGAAAAATCCAACGAGGTGCATAGTTAAATTTTGATTCGTAAAACTGCTTTTTTTACTTGTTGAAGCGAAATTTTAATCATTTTTTTCCTTTGTGCAACGCCTGGCAACGTTGCTAGTGTATAGTATACGTGGATGTGTGTAGTAGGTGCGCTTGTTTGTTCCTTATAAAAGCCAGTTTATGTCTGACTTTTGTCAAATTTGGCGGAGATCATTTGGTGCTTAGGAATTCACATAGGGGGTTTTGGAGTTAAAAAAAATCCACAGAGGTCTAAATTTAAATTTTGAATCGCAAAATTACTCTAATTAAACACGCTGACGGGAAATATAGCACTATTTCTCTTCCTTTCGCTTAAGCCTGATTGTTGAATATGCGTCAATTACGCAACTTTTATTTTTGAGGTAGACTATGAGCCACCGGGCTAAGTAACTAGTTATTAAATAAAGTAGAAAGGCTAAATCTATTTTAATATTATTAATTATTATTAAAAATATCTCTTATACCTTTTTTCTGAAAAAAAAACGGATTAATATGAACAATAAAAATGGCAATGATAAAGGACTGATCATGCATAATGCACAAATTACCGAGTTTCGAACATGATAAATTTCTTGCAGCAGAAGTTTTATTCTTATTGTGAATGCAGCTATTATCTATTATCTAAATCGGGTCAAATAATTTGCAAGATAATTGCAGTGCACTTCTTTGAGTGTTCCTTGCATCTTCGATCAATGTCATGAAAATTATTCATTTTAGAAACGGTTTTCAGTCGGAAGAACTGATATTTAATGCTCACAGATGTGACAGACATGAAAACTTCAGCTTTGAAAAAGGGTTTTAATGATAGTATTCATTTTCGGTGACGCACACTTGAGCTTTTTTTTTCATATGTCTCCATATTTGGACAGATTCAAGAATAAAGAACCTATATGATGCTAGGGATGATTAATTTTCCATTATTGTAACCTCAAATGTTTACCTCAGAACCAGACTAAAGTGAGACCATTTTTGTTCTTTTTTTTTAAGAGAGCGTGTAAACCTTGGTCTGAAAACAAAGGATGGGACTTATGCTATTTTAACTCAGCTAAATAATTGTGAATTAATTTATTTCGTAGACCTAAGTTCTCATTGGTCAATGCGAAATAAGATTCTATATTTAATGCAGTTTAGTAAACTGAAAATTTCCATTTTCGGACTTGCGCTAGTCTGAGTTATAGAAATAATGATTCGTGGATTAGGTCAAAAATTTATGAAATAGCAACTGTGCAGGAATTTATACTAAAAATATCGCCTACGAGCAGTGCTTTATTTCTCTTGAATTTAACTCGTATTTAAATAAATTTACCTAGTTTAATTGGATATTTTCCTGTTATTAGTGCTCCTCGCGAGGGCGTACAGATTGGTTGGACATAATAATTGTTTAAGATGACTCCATCGCTTGCCAATGCATCAATGTTTGGGGTGGGAATCTGCTGGCTCCCATGAAAACTGACATCATTCCAACCCTGGTAAAAATGGGAGTTAGAGATTAAAATCAGTTTCAAAACAAAATTAATAATTTAAAAATTTTAAGTATTTATTTTGTTTTATATAATGCAGAAGAAAAAACAATATTTGAAACTTCTTTGCTACGTAAGAGGTTTCACAATTTTTTGACGACAAAAAAACAAAAATTTGTAAAATGATAAATGATGCTGAAACGAGAAATAATATAAAAATGCGGCAGTAAGTTTTAAAGCCCAAGACACTATAAACGTATTCAAGCAGTTCTTTTATAATATGAAATAGTTCATCAGCATTTTAAAACTTCTTATGATTCTCAACTGTCTTATATTGCTTTTATTTTATTTAGGACAGTTAGTTCTTGTCGAAAACCGCTTGCATGTTAATTATGTGAAAATTAGAAAATGGAGGGAGATACTGATTTCTCAGACCTGGACGCATATCAGAAATATTTTTTAGAAAAACTAATTAAGATTTTACACTGCAAAAAATGAACTGTTGTTTTTACAGTATAATCCAGGCAGCCGAGGTTTCAATTTAAAGCTGTAAAATGTACAGTAATAAACTAAAATTAGCACTTTTAGTTTCTTACTGTGAAGTTAAAAATTTTAGTTTATTGCCGTAAAGTTTGGCTGTATTATACTGTAAAAGCAACAGTATAATATTTGCAGCAGAGGTTCCAGTTTAAAACTATAAAATGCACAGTAATAAACTGTTAAATTAGCAATTTTACAGTTTATTACTGTAAAATTAGCGATTTCACAGTTTATTACTGTAAAATTAGCGATTTCACAGTTTAGTACTGTAAAAGTAGAAATTTTAGTTTATTACTGTAAAATTAGCAACTTTTACAGTTTATTACTATAAAATTAGCTGTATTATGCTGTAAAAATAACATTCATTTTTTACTGTATACTGTTACACGTATTATTATGAAAATAACTACTCATTCAGACTTATCAGGCGCTTAGTATCATTACATATCAGGCGCTTAGTATCAAAACCAATTTAGTTGATGCATTTTCAAGCTTGCTCCCCCCCTCCCTTCATTAACTATTTCTGGGTGGACACTAACACGCTACAACGCCCTGTGATCCTCTCTGTGGCTCCGGCGAACAAATGGATGCTTTTGAGCTATACCGTTGCCCAGCCCTTTCTGCTGGAGGTATGTGCACTAGTACTGTGCAGATGATACTGGCGAGAGAGAGAGAGAGAGCTTATAGTCAAAAGACTTAACTTTTTTTTCTTTTTTCGGTTTTCATTTTGTATTTTATAGCTATTTTTTATTAGCTCTTTATCTTCATATTTTTGTTTTTACATGCAGCAGCATTTATGTGGTTACAACTACAGTCTGGCCCTTACAAGTTGGCTTCTGATGAGCTAAGGATCTCATTTATTTAAAACTAATGTGAGGAAAGCCGTTTCACTTTGCAAATTGGCGTTGTGCTAACGCATGCATTTCTCCTCTTTCTATCCTAGATAAATTAACTCGTCCGAACTTCAATTGTTTTTTTATCAGAGTCAAAATGTGATAACAGTTCATGAATTTTCTCCAGGTACTTGATAATATAGCGTCATAAATTAAAAATTTAACTAAGAAAAAGAAAATGCTTGGATATATCACAAGAACCTGGTTTTATTTTTCTAAAAAGAAGATGAAAGTGCAAAATAAAAAAATAAAACTATTGCTTTAAAACAAAACTAAAGTAAAATGTTAGTCATTCAATAATTAAAGAGACAAATTGACATGGAGGGGGAAAAAATTCAACAAAATAAGATGTTTTCTACTTTTTAACATAATCTTCCCATCATTTATGCACCTGTCCCTGCTGGTTATTGCATTTTTTACACCGGCTGCAAAGACCGCTTCGCCTTGGTGTCGGAGAGAATTTCTCAGAAATTTCTTGACATCCATTGAAACATCAATGAGCCAGTCGAAACAGTGTTGGTCAGACACTGATTCCACGGTTAGTATAATTTTGACCATCCTCTGTGGTCATTCTAGAGTCTACATTAGACGCTTTTCCACCTTCAGCACTCAAAAAACAAATCAAAGAACGTTGCTCAACCAAAGTGGAGTTTTTGGAATGACCCGACATCGTTTAAGTTAACTCTTTGAGGTTATAAACAAAGCAATGTTGATCAATCGCCTGATTAGTGCTCATCCTAGTGAAGCCAACCTTAAAAAAAAAAAAAAAATGTATCAAACTTGTTCTACCAACAGTCTTTTCCCCACACCGATTTGTCTGTTTAATTATTAAATGACATTCGCATAATCAAAAATTAAACTTTTTATTTTTCAATTTAGCTTTTTGTGAATAAAAAAAAGGCCTTACCAGATCATCAATGATGATGAATATGATATGAGGTGGTGCACTGTCTGATGATCCAGTTAAATAGAATAAGGCAGATATGCAAATGACTTTTAATGCTGTGGTGAACATGTTTTATCTGAAAAGCAGAATAACGAAAGTGATTTTATCGCTTCATGCATTACGTTCTACTTCAAAGCTAAATCCAAATCATATGACTAAGTTAAAAAGTACGAATTCATTGTTAACTCTTATAAAGAACTCCTACCCAATGCAAAATTTCTTGCTGCTCTGTTGATCAGAAATAAAGCGTAAAGCTAAATGTATGATTCAACAAGCGATTCAAATTATTATATGCTGCTGAAGTTTGGTGATAATCCGCTCATTGTCACATAAACGTTCTACAAATTTATCAAAACAAACCTTTAAGAGTTGAAGTGGGCCAAAGAAGGGTACTTCGATGGGAGGTCGCTATGACCTTCCAAAACTTTTCTTATTTGGCAAATATTGTCGGACGACTTGGCAAATTTTGAACATAACAGAAAATTTCAAATGACAGAATGTCCCTTTTCATTACATGTATTTATGTGTGCATACCCATATTTTATCATTTGACAAAATTTAGAGTACCATTCGGCAAAGTCAGAATTTCTGACGTCCCAAAAAATTAAGCTAGTTGCGTCCCTGTCTACAAAAAGACTTTGGATTCTTATCTATTTCAAATTATGCTAAAATAATATTTACGAGCTTCGTTGCTCAATTCCTCCTCATCTCAACTCCAATGCTTTTCCGATTAAGGTCACATCATTATAAATAAATCTTTATTATAAAAATACCCCCAACACAGTGCCGATTAATTCCGATTGAATACGGTCCAAAATCTGTGACCTATTTCTGCAAGTTACTCCAGCTCTTCGATATTTACCAATATAACAATCAGTGACTGACTTCTGCGAAAACTTTCTTTTCCTTTTTCTCTCCACGAAATGTTTTTCTCGCACGCTGTACCTTAAGGCAATGATTTCGGCACATAATTGTTTTCCTGATTGTTCATTTTGTTTTCATTATAACCTGGCTTAGCTAGTACTTGATTGCACTAATTCTAGAAATTCATCCCAGTTTTGATTAAATTATTCAAAAACTTTTTATCATTAACCCATTAATGCCTGACATTTTTTCCCTCAAAGATATTTTGTATACTGGTTACAAACAGTGTTTAATGAACAGGAAAAATAATTTAAGAAATATCATGTAAAAAATATTTTTTTTTTATTAAGGAAAGAAAAATCGTCCCTTAAAAGTTGCGATAGACCCCAGAGGGTACATAGTTTTTTTACTAAATTTTTTTTCGGCCTACTATACAATATTTAAAAAGACATTTTATAAGAGGAAATATAATCAGCAATTAACATAAACTGGGAAGCTGGGAATAACTTTGAAAACTTAGCTTTTTTTCTTGAGATTGTGAACGATGTCATTTTTGATAAAGATCATATTAAAACTGCTACAGAACACACTTTACAATGGTTATGTGCTGCAATATGTTAATAACGAATTGAAACAATACCGAGGTACTAATTGAACACTATAATTTGGTTGAAATGTTCATTTTGGGGAAATTCAGACTCTTTTTTGGACCGTCCCTAAAAAGGGACGCTAGGCATTAATGGTCTAAACGATTCCAGATGAGGGCAAATGCACTCCCATAACCAGCTGCAGCATTCGAAAAATATACAAGAGATTCAGTGTTCTATTTACTTCATGGACGTTGTCAAAGAAATTACCCATAATTTTCCACATAGAGTTCAAACGACAAACTAGAAGAACATTCAGCAACGTAAAATGCATCTTTGATTCATGGGCGCCCTGAGCTTAAACTTTTGGAAGGGGAAAAATTCTCAATTTACCGAATGAAATTCTGAAATGTGCCGAATGATAAAATATGAGCATACACACATACATTTGCTGTTACTTTATAAGGAAAAACAATAGGTGTCATTAAAAAAAAACGAACTTTTTTAACCGTTTGTTCAGATGATTGAAAAATGTTTGAACTTTGATAAATAACAACGGGAGTGTATTTTGGATTGTCGAAACGAATAATTGGATAATTTATATATTATTGTTATATACATATATATACGGATTAAAGCACGTTGACTGAATGATAGATCATAAAATATAGCATTTAAATGTATATTTACAAATTGAAGCATGTTGGTCAATTAACAGGTTTGTGCAATAACCGAATTTAACTTATTTAATCGAGCCTCCTTAATTTTAAAGAGGCAATAAATATGTATAAAAAAAAGAAGATTGTAGCTACACACACAAAATATATGCAGGCCGTCATTTCGGGGGGTCTGGGATGGGGTCAATTGCCCCCCCCCCTGACTTTGAGAAATTAATATATTTACATATAAGTGGGCGTGGTTTTTTGTTTTCCGATGAAATTGCATTGTGTTTGGACCCTTTGCCCCCCCCCCCCCACGTGGATAAACTTGAAATGACGGCCCTGAATATATGTGTATTTAACAAAAAGTATTTCAATACTATTCCTGAATTTGCAGAATCGTCAGTCCGAAGTTGCCGAATGAGAAAGATTTTTGGGAGGTCCGAGTGACCTCCCTTCGGCGCGCTCCTGCTTTGATTGCTTCACTAGTTCATGATGACTCCTTATCGTCCATGCCTTTTTTCTACAAAAACAGGCATGCACTGTAGTCAGGATTCTTAGCAACCGAAAAGTGCTCCTTCAATCAAGCTGGGAGGTCTCAAAAACTGGAAGAAGGAAATGCCTCGAATGAATTCAATCCATTCGCGGCTCTTCCACATGTTTTGTCTTGTTTTTACGGTTTTGATTCACTGAATACAGAAAAATACGAGTGCGTTATTAGTCAGTTGCAACTTTTATAGATCTTTTTTACATTCTATGTGATCATTTTTAGCAATAAATTTAAATGTATGTTGTAGTATTGCCTTTTATAGCTACTGCATATGCTACTATCGTTTTTACCTATTTTTCTGATTATCCGCTGTTTCCGTGCCACTTTGTTCCGCGGATAATCGGAAGTTTACTGTATCTTTTTATTCGCCCATGAGAATATTTAACCAACATTTAAATGCAATCTGTGGTAAGAAATAAAATTTTCAGACGAGAGCTCCATTTGAAAGTTGTCTCCAGCAGGTATCTATTTTGGAACAGATCGAGGCTAACACGAACACGAGCAGTTTTCTGTTATTAATACAATAAGAATTGACGAAGACGCTGTACCGTTACTGGAAAACTTTGTGGAAGTTCAGTTGTATAGAGATTACTGAAGTGGCACTACAGTTATTTGTTCTTAGTGTGGAAACCATTATGGAAGTTCAGTTTACAAGAGATTTCTAGTAGTACTGTAGTTTTTATTTGTTGTTGTCGTGTCATAGTAAATCATTACAAAGTTTGGGGTGTCGTTTGAAAGGCCAGTGTAAGCACTTTAAAATAACATATAAACATAAACAACCGAGGAAAGTTCAACTTGCTTTTAGTGGCGTAAGGCCGAAATATGAAAAATGTCATATTTTACCGATATTCAAATGGTCATAACTTCCTCTGCCAACAACACATTGAAATATTTTTTTGCCAATGTCATACTCTATTCTTTGTCTTAACAGAACAGTTGAGTCCTTTGAGGCGAAATGCTTAAAATTATTTAACAAAAAATGTATTTTTTCCTGTGCATTTTTGCTATAAGAAAAAGTATTTTTAGGGCCTTCACTGATCTTACGGCAACAACTTACCACAAATTTAACATTCATTTTGTAAAGTTTGAACCTTCTGTATTCCATATACAAAAAGAAAATTGGAGTTCAACAGTTTATGGTAAGAGTTTTGGCTCCCAGCAAATTTCATGCCTTGAAAATCCGCTCAATTTTTGATGCCACACCTTCACCTTTAGGGATCCATAAAAGCTAAACAACTCAACTTTAGAACAAAACATTCTGGATTTGGTCTTTCTATGAGATAATAAACATTTGGTAATTTTTTGGAAAAAATCTGAGTTGTCGTGAATCACAGGCGTACACTCTCTCAGATTCTTGCTCTTAACATTTACGACAACACAGGAAAGATTTACAGCACAAAGAGAGGAAATAACACCCAGGGCACCGGCGGAAATCGAACCCGTGATCTCCTGCTTTCAAGGAGAAACTTCTACCTCTGAGGTACCGAGCCCCCTATTTTTTGTCAAATTTAATTTCTTTATTTTTTAGTGTAGAAGGCAAAAGGTCGTTGGTGAAGAGGGCAATTACACTGTAAAAGATGACAGTTGTTTTTACAGTATAATACAGCTAATTGAATAGTAATAAACTGTAAAAATTGCTAATTTTACAATAATAAACTGTAAAATTGCTAACTTTACAGTACTAACCTGTAAAATTGCCAATTTTACAGTAATAAACTGTAAATTGCTAAATTTACAGTTTATTACCGCGCATTTTACAGTTTTAAACTGGAACCTCTGCTGCCAGTATTATACTGTTGTTTTTACAGTATAATACAGCTAAATTTTACGGCAATAAACTGTAAAATTGCTTACTTTACAGTAATAAACTAAAATTACTAGCTTTACAGTTTATTACTGCTCATTTTACAGTTTTAAATTGGAACCACGGCTACCAGAATTCTAGTGTAAAAACAACAATTCATTTTTTGCAGTGTACATTTCTGATTGAAACTTTTCAAAATTTATTTATTAGAACTTAAAGAAAAGAACTGATAGTACGTTCCGGTCCCAATAACATAGAGCTAATTCGTATGGAAATCGTATATTGATGAAATGTAGGAGCTTTAGTTGATAAGAAATCACTAATGATTTATTTTTAGAGGAAGATATATTGAGGTTTTTATATCTTTGTAGGTTATTGAACTTATCTGTAAATTGACATTTTTTGCAGCAAAAAAGATAAGGTTATCCTAAGTTATCTTGTTGGGTTACAACTTGGGAGCGTCCATGTTTTTCTCAAATATTTAGATGATCATGTAGTAGCAAATTATAGGTAGTAATGAAAATACGTTGTGTTTTTATAGCAAATTTGAATAAAATGATATGAAAATATAAAATCGACAATGAGAAAATAAATACGAATATGCAGCAAAAAAAAAAAAAAAAAGGGATGTAAAACTAAACTCAATTCTATATCGTAGCGAATCTCAACCGGAGGTTCGGTAGACCGGCACCGGTCAGCAGAAAAATTTCACCGGTTCTCAGTGATTTTTGACTGTCCAAGCTAAAAATATCCTTCATCAAGAAAGAAAGGAAAATAAAAAGAAAAGAAAGAAAACGTTTTTTAGAAATTTAGTATCCTATACGACATTTTTATACTCATTTTATGATTTATTTTCTTAATTTTCAGAGATTTTTCAGCATGGTTTATTATTTTTATACATGATTATTAAAATAATTACTTATCTTATTCTTAATTTTTGAAGGTTTTTTGGAAACATCTCTATCTGTAACACCAAGTAAAGTTTATTTATTAATTCATTTTTTACGTTTATTAATTTGCAAACAAGGGAAAAGAACCCTCAGCAGTTCGCAGAATTTTCCCACAAGTATTTAGCCCTCTTCAGGTCTCACGCTTTTAATAATCCGTAATGGGGGAGTTTCCGAAATTTCCAAAGTATTTTTCTCTGAAAGAACATGCTTCAAAACATAGGAATTGACCATTTTTTTTTTATTTTTTGACACAGTTATATATTTTTTATGAATTATTTTAACCGGTGCGCAGATGTTATTCCGAAAAAAAAAAAAAATCTGCGCATGACGTCAGTGGTGCACGTAAGCGCGAAATCTAATTGGTTGTAGTGAGATGACGAAGGTCGTGAAGTCACCGATTCCTGCGATTGGACAACTCAAGTCAAGCAAAATGGTGTTATTATTGGAAAGAGAGCTGTTAGGTGCACCACTGACGTCACAAAAACCACGCCCCGTTTTCAAGGTAGGGTATTTAAAAAAAATTAATACAAAATAAACTGTTGGGAAAATTAAAGTATTTTCCGGGCCCATGTTATTTTTTTATATCATTCTATCAATTTCAGTAACAAAAAGTAGTACTTTTGATTGAAGGAAACTCCCCCATTAAAACGTTTTTTTTTAATTATTTTTTTTTTGGCAAAAAAAAAAAAAAAAAAAAAAAGAAGGAAAGATAGAAAAAGAGAAACGTCACCGGTGCGTGATTTTTTTTAAAACAGCTCTTTCTAGTCCGCGGGTCAAAAAAGGTTAAGAAACTGTGATATCAAATAATAATCTTGTTGATTTACAGTAAATTCGTGATTATCCGAAAAATGTACTATCGTGGCTATCACGGATAGCTAATCTCGCGGATAATCCACAAGACTTGGAAACAGAACAAATCAGCACAGATATCCATTTGAGCAACGTAAACATATAATAGGTGGCATAAGCATTCGAATTGAGGAATGATTAAATTTTTCTCTGTTTGCAAATTTTGTATTTCTTTCAAACGAAATAGTTATTAGTTTTGGAAATCAGTCAAATGTTATTGCTTTTACATTGAAACATTTTTTTTTTTTTTGGATTGATTTTCCTAAAATCTGTTTTAGTATTTTGTGATGCGGGATTTTATTTCTCTAACTACGAATGCAGAGTTTTCCATTTAAAACTGTAACATGCACACAGGGCCGCACCAAGCCTGATCGGCTCCCTCGTGCAAATGTCTTCTGAGCGCCTTATGCAGTAGCGTTCGATAGTCAACACCAGCAGTGATAAAGTTTACAAATACCTTTGTGCTGTAGCTGTACACCAGCAGTGATGTTTCATAGACAAATAAAATTTAGAAAAAATCAGTTTTGCGTATAATTTGTTTAAAAAAAAAAGAAAAAAAAGCGTGAACAACTTGTGTTTTATCAAACTGAAATACATTTTTTGAAACATACTTTTTTAGATTTAAACAAATGGTACTGAAAGAAAAAAAAAACATTACATAATATATACAAATAATGCTTACAAAGCATACCGCATCCACGAAATAAATGTATAAACAGATTTGTATCTTACATATACATGCATAGTACATACTAAACACATCTCATACTAAATAAATTGCCCTGACACTATTATCTCACAGTTCGAAATAAATTAATTTAATATTTAATTTGCTACAAATTTGAAAAGTATGGAACTTAAATATGTGTAAAGATAAATGAAGTAATATGTATTTTTAATTACTTATTCAAATTAAATTTTGCATTCACATTCAATATTTTCACGCAATCGCATTCGATCCAATTACAAAGCATACAACAGCAAAAAAAAAAAAAAAAGAAAAGAAAAACTAAAACTATTTAAATCAAAATTAGATCAAATATACTTGAGACTAGTATCTTACTAATGTATTTATTAATTAATTATTTATTTTTTTATAAGGAAAACATGCAATGGGTGTGTGAAACCAGATCTGTGTATTCTTTTAGTAAAGAAAAAGTTCAAATTAAAAAATATATATCTAGCTATTTTTATTTCTTTTGGGAGTTAAAAAATGCGCTAAAATTAGCACATAGACAGGCTCGTTGTTTTAAAGTTGTCCTGGGAGCGGGGTCAAAGGGTGCAGATTTTATCGGTAAACAACAAAAACCACGCCGACTGTTAATATCGTCGGCACCATACTGAAATTACGAATGTGAAAATTGGCACTTTTCAGGAGGGCCAAAACACTAAATATAATTTTTTCCCACCTGACGTGTTTGGATGTTTTCAATTTTGAAACTTTTATCGATATCTTTAAGTGTAAAACTATCGTTTGAATGTATCATTTTAATTTTAATTATTTGTAAAATTCGAACTTGAAAAACGTGATTTTTCACATACGTTATTTTAGCATGGTGCCGACGATATATTGATTTTCTCTTTATCATTGTATTTACGTTACAGTAATTTGCCAAATCGTAGTAATACGTCCCCTTTTTTATAGAAACACTTATTCATTCTCTCATTAGAACATATGTTGCGTTTTAGTCCTTTAAATAAGCTCGTTCACTTATACGTCTTTCTCACTTATGCGCCTTTTTCTGTTGGTCCCTTGGGCCGGCGCATAATTGAGAGTTCACTGTAATAACATTTAACAATTTAAGTGATTAAAAATATCGTTAAACATTTAACTAGAAAAATGTAGGAATAACTCTAAATTTTAACTACTGATTATAAAACCAAACTACTGCTTACATAAAAGTTTTCAGATTCACTTGAATTCCTATTAAGCGCAACGTCCGGTTCTTCGTGTCGCCAAGAATAGGAGCATGACAAATATTTAATTTTGGAATACCCTGTACATTTTTACTTGTTATCTCAAAGTTATTTCGAGTTCAATAGCTTCTTAAACACATCATTGTGTTTTGGAAAAAGAAATATTTTAAATATCAAAGTGAAAGCAGCTCTAAATATATCTCGTATTTGCATTTGATAAATAATTAATCACACTTTTCGTCAGTCAAAATATGACAACAGGGTACTGATTATATTTCTGAATTGAAGTATAAAGTGGAGGATATTCCCCTTAAAATCGGAAACTGAAATCTTTCCCGGAAAACCAATAAAATCCAGATTAGTAAAAAGGCATGAAATTTAATATGAAATACAAATGCATTTTCCAAAGGTCTTTTTTAAGAGAAGATAATCGTGTGATTGTGGGTCAAACTTTTACTTTTTGAAACTGAAGAGTTTACCTAAATTGTTGTCTATAATATGTAACTATAACGCACAAGTAAATAACATGCAAGTATGCTTACCGTATTTTTTATGTTCGATAACATAAAGCAGTCGAATCACCCCGAACAATTGTTAAAAAAATACAATGCACTAGAGAAAATCCTACGTAGTATTGAAGAGCAGAAGATTTGCTTGGACTGTTTTGCTTATAACCTGATAGACATGCTGAAATAGCTTACATGGCACATCATTTCGAAAGAAAAGTGCTGGTGTATGCATTAACATCCCGTGTTTCCAGTGTAAAAGATATAGCTTTTGAATAGTTTGTTTAGACACCAACAAGGTAATAATTTTTCCTTTATGGGTAGTCAGCGAAACGGATTGCTTGTATCATTGAGCAATGAGCAATATAATTTCATCGCCAGAGTTCGTTTTAATGAAAAGTTCAATTTTATTTTTATTTATTTATTTATTAATTAATTTTTTTTTGGTTTTGTTATTTAAATTTTTTTTTCTGTTTGGACTGTAAAATTAGCAATTGTATAGTTTATTACCATAAAATTTATAATACAGGCAGTAGCTGTGCATTTTACAGTTTAAAACTGTAAAATGCACAGTAATAAACTGTAAACTAGCAATTTAACGGTTTATAACTCTAAAGCTAGGAAATTGTACTGTTTATTACTGCAAAATTAGCAATTTCACAATTTATTACTGTAAAATTAGCTGTATTATGCTGTAAAAACAACATTTATGTTTTGCAGTGTAGTTTTAGTAGTACTATGCACCATAATGAGAACGATATTTTAATTATAAATGCAAATTTATGGCAATAGAATTATGGATCATCTCATGAAACACCACTAACAGCTCGCAATTATCACTAAACATCAACTTACCCTGAATCAAGTAGTAATTTGATGCATCAGTTAATTCCTCGACAGTAATCAATAATGATTTTTACCAGATGTTAAAGCATTTGTTTTGAAACATCCGATGATACTGCTTACATCGTGACACAAAAAAAGCAGCTTTACTATCTAAGCTTATCAGGGTTTCCACTCTTTTGATAAAGTTCTTTGATTTCACTGTCTAAAAACTAAGAAAAGGACTTTGTGACTTTGTTTTACAAATGAGAAGAGAGACGAGTTATAAGAAAGAGTGTTATCAACATTATCATACCATTCGCTTTTAGCCTTGAACTTGTTGCAATTTATAACTTTAATCAAGAAAAGTATTTTCTTCGGTTTAATACTGAAACTTAATGCCGATTAATGACGCAAATATGCATGTGAGCAATGTAACAATAATTGCTATTTAACTGATTGACGGGAAATTTAATTAAACTTTGCTGCAAAAACCCAACGAGATGCTTAGCCTTTGGGTGTTCAAAGTATATGCAGTAAAAGCATTTTGTTTTCAGAATGCGAGAAACTTATACCAGTTCCGCCTTTTGTTTGTTTTTGGAGCCAGTGACGTACCTAAGGTGTCTGGCTCAACTGGCAAACTTAAAGGGTAGCATCATTCTCCTACAACTCCTTAAAAACTGCAAAATTAATAATTTTAGCAATTTATCACCCAAAATAAGTAATGCAGGCTCTGGAAATACAGATAGATTACACTTTCCAGTTATAATTAAACAAAACAATGTTTTTAAAATCCTTTATTTATTTACTTATTTTTGTTATTTAAAATAACCATAATTTTTAACTCAAACCGTTGTTTTAGTAAAAAGTTTACTAAGCAAATTATACCAAGTTACAAAAAGATTTTGAAGAGATTTACAAATACTAGTAAAACTAATAAAAATTCGATTGAAATTTAAAGGAAAAATATATATGCATGAAAAAGTTTTTTAAAAAGTTTTCGCTCACTACCTCACTGCTTAAATTCCTTAAACTAGAACTAATATCATTCATCAAAATATAGTCCGAGCTAAAACTGATCGAAAGGCTTATTTGCTCATGTGCTGTTCAATTTTTAGAACACTTCAAAACTCAAGTTAGGAAAAAAAAGGGGGGGGGGGGTTGGATGGATGAAGGGATGTTTAATGTGTTCTAAAAATATAGCAAAAAATTACAAGAAGTCAAACGCACTCTAACTCAAAAGATATTGGAGGAGAGAAGAGTGGGATGTCAGATGTCGAAATGCATCTGTATCTGTTGGTCCATCAACACCATTAATTTTCCACTATAAATTCAGAGGGAAACTTTCGATTACAATAAAACAGCTTTTTTCGAAAGTTCTAATCAGGGCACCTCATTCCCTTTCAGTTTCTGATTTGAAAAATGCTTTGTTCAATTTCCGAAAAAAAAGGGAACCAAAATTGTTCATCATTTTTTTAAAACCCATTCAGAATAGAAATTTTATAATAAGAAACTTTTTCGTTGCAGCTCCATTCTACAAATTGTTTCCCTTATGTTTATACGCTCACAATTTTATGAAAACATGTTTGAATTTTAAATATTCATTACTAGTTGAAAAAAAAAAGTTCATTATTTATGGTTTCAATACAACGATGCACCCTAGCAGCATAATCTCATCGGTCGATGATCAGCCATTCATCGAAACCCGATGAAATTCTCATCGGCCGATGATCGGATTCGATGAGTTCGCATCGGGAATTGCTTCAATATGTCTCATCGGCCAAACGGAATCCGAGCAGCAAAATACGATGAGTTTTGTTTGGAATACGATGAGATTTTGAGCAATTTAAGAGCAGTGCAGTCCCGTGCCGATGAATTTAGGATCAATTTTGGATGCTCAACTTATTTTCACCAGGAAAGTTGATCGGAAGGATATCGCTTTCCGATGAAAAGTAGCTCATCGAAAACCCTGCTCGGACACTGATCGGAACGATGTCGTCGTGCGTTACGGGATCAGTTTACGAGGAGTTGGATGATCGGCAGAGCAAAACCCGATGAGTTGATGCTACTTGGGTATAGATTGACAGAAAAAAAAAATCGATATCCTTTTAAATTAACTATGAGCTTTCTTTCTACTTAACAGAGTTGTTTTGTGCTCAACTATATAAGTTGTAAAAGTAAAGTTGTAGGTAAGTAGTTTTGAAATATTTCGCAATTTAAGCTCGTTAAGAAAGGGTTTTACAAGATCTCAGCAAAATCAATGTTGACATACGGGAGAGTAGGCTCTCTTAGTACTGAACGAACTTTAATCTCACAGGGATGTATCTAAATGCTGTGAATTCAGAGTTCAAAAAGAAAAAGAAACACAACATTTAATGCTTTACTTTTTCAACTTAAAGAAAGTTATCATATAAAATTCGTGCCTGAGCAACTGATCAAGAAAAGCTTCCACAGATATTTCCAAATTAATTATTTTAAATGAAAGCGAATCAAAATGCTCATATTAAATCAACTTATCTCGTCAATGTATAGTGGTGGAAAAACTGTAGTTCTAATCATGAGCTTATCATCTAAATGGTTGCGAAAAAAATTGCCAAAATATTTAAAAACAGTACTGAAACAGGAAAAAAAAAAGGTTTTTAAATCATAAATACACATTTCCACATATATTTCTGCAGCAATACATTTTATACTGCTTAAGCTTGAAACTGTTGGCGACAAAATTTAATACGCAATAACGCTGAGTACGAGAACGAAGGAAACTACAAAAAGAGGCCATTTTCTTCCAAAGCACAATTCTCCATTTCTATTTTTATTTCAATGCACAGCAATAGCATTCATTACATTTCGGGCAATTCCGCCTCAGAAGCAGGTTTTTCGACTCATTTTCTTCAAATCTATTTCCACTTTGAAAGAACTGACCTAGGTACTGGTTTCTGTCTTGGGAACATAGAATTATCCCTCTCCCACTCCTGCAGTTCACCAGAAGTGTGGTACGGCGCCTAATGCTGATTGCAGGGGACAGCACACCTGACATTGATTGATCACCTTCGTGACGTCAATCGTGGCATTGCACAGTGACCACATTTTTTTCTCCAGGATAAGTTTCGAAGAAATTACTGTTTATTTTTTATATATGCAACTGATATTCAATGGAATGGCGAAGGACAATTCCTACCCCCTGTTTTAGTCTGTTGTTAGTTTCTGCGAAGCGAGCGAAGCGCACACCTCCTTGCAGGTGCAGGTCATTAGGAAAATAGACGTCTTGCATCAGAGGAACTTTATTTTCAGAATAAAACCACACACAATCCCTTATATTTAGATGGATCAGGGTAGAACTCTTTAGAGGACAGGCTGACTTATCCGACATTTTGTTTCCAAGACATGTTTGAATATTAGGAAACACGTTAATATTGTTCCTGGTTGCTCTGACGTAAAATAACTTATGATCAGATGGATAAAGCGCCACATTAGGTAAATCTAGAAAGATAACTTCTCAAATTTAAAAACTGTTAATTGGAAAATGTTTAATGTAATTAAGCCCATTTCCATACTGCATTTGGTTCAAACCTAAGCTTACAAAATGTTTTTGTCATATAGACAAAAATATCATCTAGACAGCTACATCTCAAGTTTTGCTACCATTTTTCTTCAACACGACTTGAGTACAGATACCAGTGGTTCCACATTTGCCCTCTTGGAGCCAAAATGTCGGATAAGTTAGCTCCCCGTTTGTAGGGGCCTTAGATCAGAGCCATTCCATAAAAACTTAAACAACAATGAGATTTTTTTTTCTCATCAAAATAATATTTTCAATTACAGATATTGAAGAAAATATTCAAAGTGTAAGGCGTTTTACTAAAAACCAGTGGAAACTCCATTTTTGTACACATGTATTAATAAGATTTTACAGAAAGGTAAAAATGGCTGTTGAAAAAAATGTTTGAATACTTACATTTTAGGGGGCAGCTTTCTCAATTGTAAGTTCAAACCAGATTTGTAAATTTAAATTATTTTCATGTGTGTACATTCTTTATATAGCACTGAATGCAATTTATTAATTCCTGTAACTTTATATTGTACTTAATTTTGGAGGCCTAATGATTAGTTTTTCAATGTGCCGTTCCGTCATAAAAGCATATACTTTTTAGTTGCATTTCGAAGCTAAGCTTACTAAGCATCAATGTGTACCATTAGCGACTGTTATGGGACAAATATGAAACATCAACACAGCTTCAAATAGTACAAAAAAAATAACGGTAGAAATAGCTTTTGATAACTGTTCCGTTCCGTCCCAGCTTCTTTGAAAAAAAATTTAATCTACAGTAATCAACTGTAGGAGTAGGAGGGAAAATTTTAATTTAGAAATTGGCTAACTGGAAGGAAACAGTAGCAGTAAGGGGAAATCCATCGAAATGGAGTGTGGCTTTAAGTAAGGTTCCTCAAGGATCAGTTTTAGGGCCCCTTTTGTTTATTAGTTTTTGTGAATGATATTCATAAAATATTTCGGTAAACATGTATTTTTTTCTGAAGGCGTCAAAGTAATGGGGATTGTAGAAAATGAGAAACAAGTAAAGCAGCTGTAAGAGAATTTGGATCATATTAAGTTCTGGACGATTTTCTTATCTCTTGCTGTTAGTAATATTCTTTTGCTGAATCTTGAAAACATTTTAAAAAAGGAAAAAAAGACAATTTAAGCAATTTTTAATTTCACTTTAACAAAGTCTTTTCTATTATTACTCATTAATACATTTTTTTTAAATAAAAATTCGTTGCTTTGCAGAATGAACAGTATAAGGGTACCGACGAGATTTCCCCCCACAGATGTACTTTACTGCTATGACAGCTCCATGAACAGATATTGTTCGTATTCGCTCTACATTTAGCAAGAAACTTATTCCTTAGAAACGGGTTTTAAATAAAAAGTATTTCGCATTAAATATATATTGAACTAAAGTTTTGACAGAATTACTTGGCTAAAAAAAAATATCTCCTAAAAAATGCTTCTTACACGATTCTTGCTAATTCTTAAGTAAAATGACTCCCTAAATCCGAATAAAATCTCTGTTTCCTTTATCAGTCCTACTTTTCCCCTTCCTTTTCAAAATGGCATTACCTTACTTTTTCTTTTCCTGTTTCCGACAATTTCATAGCTATTATTTTTATTGGAAGCGGAAGGGAATGTTATATTAACCATTGACATTCTTCTGAGAGGCTAGAAGGGTAAAAAATTCAAACAGAGCTGCAGAGAAAAAGCCAAAACGGGTCCCTTGCCAGTGGTCGCTGGGCCCCCTACCCCAAGAAAACTAATTAAATTTATACTACTCCGATTTCAAGCAGAGCCAGCACAAGGCCCGTGCCCCTAGATTCCGACTATAAGCTAACACAAACTGTAGTCTAGGCTGAATATAAAAGCATAAAGATTTGGATCATTTTGGTTAACTTATGGGGGTTTTCAATCCAAAAAATATTTTTAAAAATCATTAAGAATGGTCCTTTTTTTTGGGGGGAGTTTATTTGACTTTTTTAAACTGATATTTCATAGCAAAACCAATGTGTCGGACACTGTCTTAAGTCCGAAAAAATTTTATGTTGTTAATAAAAAAATAAATAAATAAATACGTGAATCTTGGAATCACGCACTGTTAAAAATGAATGTTGTTTTTACAGTATAATACAGTCAATTTTGAAGTAACAAACTATAAAAATTGCTAATTTTACAGTAATAAACTGTAAAATTGTTGCTTCACAGTAATTAACTGAAAAATTGCTAATTTTACAGTTTATCACTGTGCATTTTACAATTTTAAACTAGAACCTCTGCTGCCCGTATTATACTGTTGCTTTTACAGTATAATACAGATAATTTTGTGGTAATAAACTGTAAAATTATGGTAATAAACTAAATTTGCTGATTTACAGTAACAAACTGTAAAATTGCTAGCTTCGCAGTTCATTACTGTTCGCTTTACAGTTTTAAACTGAAACCTTTGCTGCCAGTATTATACTGTAAAAACAACTTTTTTTTTTTTTTTTTGCAGTGCAGGAATGTTGCGTAGGAGTCCCTCCGCAGATCCTCAGAAAAGACAACATAAACTTTTTTCGGACATGAGACTCATAGGAGAGATTTTGAAACTCTGGTTTTACAACAAAAAATAAGCGAAAAAATTGTAAAAAAAAACTCCTTAAAAAAATGAAAACAAAAAAGATCGTTTTAGATACTCTGAAAACATTTTAAGGGGGAATAACCCTTGAGACTCTCAGCATGCTGCAAATGTTCATGCTTCTGCACTTTTAACCTCTCTTGGTTCACAAAAGAATGTTAATTTCATAATAATGTTCTCATCTCCTAGAAATAAAAATTATGACCGAGAAACTAGCAAAAACTGAAAACAAAAAAAATAAGGGGGGGGGGTGCATTTTTAGTAAAGGAATGGGGGTGAGGGAGGAAAACAGTAGTCATATTTGAATTTAAGTGTGTCATTTTATATAAAAATCAGAAGAAAATGCAGTCAGATTCATCTGGAAAATTTTTTCTCTATTTTTTGTCGCCGAGTTTAGCTTGACAACTAACTTCTCGCTCAAAAATGTTTTTTAAACAGATACAATAATATAATTATTAGTATTTTTGTAATTAAGGTTTCCATGGTCCCCAAGCGTAACCACGATTTGCAGGATTTGAAGCAGGATCCTGGGGTTTATTTAATATCGGAACAGCTTGAACTCGGTAAAAATCCAATGCTGCTTCGAGTTCTTCCACAATCTAAGGAAAAGCAGAACATTCTAAATTAATAAAAACTATTAATACTTATAGTAAAAATAAATCAAAACAATTAATACTTCCAGGATTAAGATTTACTTTTTGTACTGACTTATTAAAATATCTCATATTAGGCATAGTACTATTAATGCATTCTGAAAAGTAAACTCAGAATCGAATAGTTCTTCTTTCACAGCAATTCAAGGAAGAAACCACCAGCAATAGTTTTTAAATTTCTTGTTAAAATCTAAATATTAATAGTTTCAAGCCTGTGCATACACAATATCACTTTCAAACATTAAATTCTTAAAATATAATAAGTCATAGCAAATGAATAATTCTGACTGACAGACTTGACGATTCCACTTACGCAGTTTGATTCAAAAATTCTTTGCACAACCCGTCGAATTAGTCTGGCATATAAAAACATGTAGAGAAAAACACGAGAGCGCAAACTCAAGTTTGGAGAACCAGGTTGAGATTTTTTCTCGTATATTACGCAAACAAAAGTTGACCTGAGAAGATGTACCAAAAAAAACTACGATTGAATTAATCGTACTAAAGTGACAATACAAATACATGTAGCCATGTGGTGATAATATCGAACTCTCTCCTATGGATGACGCTAACGGCTTAAACGTTGTGTTGTATCAGTTTTCTTTAAGGCAGCTGTATATCTGCTGACAAAAGATGTAATTCAAGTGCTTCTTCGTATATCCAATTGTCCCTTACTGATTTAATCCTTTATGCACCACCTTTTAGCATTATGAATCCAAAACGGCTGGAATCCTGTTGGTATACTTGAAAGTATTATGTTTTGTACTTTGCTGAGAGGTACTAAAGCAAAGTCAGTTGGTGTCAGAGATCGGAAAATTTCCTTAATGGCTAGTACAGGTTCAAGGGCCTAAGCCTAGGTGATTTCTAAAACTTTTATGCTCTGTACAAATGTTATTTGATGTATTTTCAGCTAAGAAAAAATAAAAACATATTTTAATTTACTTATTCATTTACAAATTAATTCAAGTCATCTGTTAATCTCTACTTTTTTGTAAAGAGTTCCTTGTGATTGTTGTCTTTCCGATCTGACCTTTCATAGGAAAAAAAATAAATAATAATAAAACTATTATACCTCCCTAATAGCACAGTGGCTAAAATGATGGGTTTTAAGTGAGTCACTTGGTGGTTACATAAGAGTCCGTCGTCAACGGAGCGGTCACGAAACGTCTCTGTAGAATCCAACGAATGTCAGTCCGTGGTGACGTCGCACACTAACGTTACAGCGACGTCTTCTGATTGTCTCCAAGTAACGGGTCACTAAATGACTTGGTGCAGTGACATTTCAATAAGTGAAGTTGCACAAAGCATGCCCCAAAAATGTGCCATATATTGTTAGAAAATTCCGAAACATCACTGATTATTTACAGGCAACGTTCCGTGATTTCACCGGTTTTCCAGTGAAAATCCCCCCCAATTTCCTGTTTCAAAATTCCCCCAATGTCCAGAGAGCACAAGTTTGTGAAAAGTTTTCCGAAGCGCTGCAAGTTGAATGCAGGTTTCTCGTTTATGTAAAATGTAATTTTAGCTACCAGTGTAAAGACATACTCAGAATTTTCATCAGGTGCATCTCTTCGAGCTCAGTTCCGGCCCTTCCAGATTGACTGAGCACTAAACGAAGGCGTAAATTCCGACTCTGGATATTGTAGAGTTGCATGATTTACAAGCAAAGAAGTTGCTCGGTACTTGCTTGCATCTGTATTAAGAGATTCCCTTTCCTGGTAAATCAGGAAGCCACTAAATTATTGCTATAAACATACCGAAGTTTTTTTGGAAGTTTCCTTATTTATTCCAGAAATATTATTAACTTTTATTATTAATTTTTCTAAATTCTTCAGAAAGATTCCAGGTTTGTCTAAGGAAAGATTTTTAGTGGGAAACTGTCCCGTTTTTTGCCAGATATGTTACTAGCAGAAATTAGGCACACTAGTCGCCAATTATTTTCTAGGGACATTTCTGATCATTTTAGTTTTTTGCAGACTAACGTTTTTTTGCAGACCGTGATACGTAATAATTAGGTCACTTTGTAGCCCTGACCCGTTGTGACTCGTAATGACGTCTCAGTAACTTTACCGTGACTTTTCGTGCTGTAAGGCTATTTTAGTTTGCGCCTAAAAACCTTCCGGCCACCTTATCTAATGGTCAGAGAAGTCTGATGGGGAATGGGGAGATTCCGGGTTCGAATCCCGGCTCGGACATGGATGTATTTTCTCTCTCTTGTCCTCGTCCTTTCTTTGCGTGAATGTGTTATTGTGCTGTGAATGTTTGGCCTGCTATACAAACTGGTCCTTATGGTACTGTGGAAGTCTACACTATATCACTAAACAGTTGGAAAAGTGAAGCAGCGAGCTCCAATTGGCCAGCATAGCAGACACAAGGCAACAACAATAACCTTAAAACATGGCGAAGAATTTTTATCTTCCAAGTGTGCAACAATGATTTAAAGACATTCCATCATTTATGCAACTACTTAATAAAAAGTCAGACCAAAAAAAAAAAGAAGAAAATGCATCCTTTTAAATTTTGATTTCTTGGTTCAGGAAATCGTAGTTTTGACATGCTTTGAAAGAACAAAAGAAGAAAAAAAAAACAGATCCAAAAATATTGTCAAATGTGATATTGATTAAAATATTAGTTTTGCAATAGCTCGCTGTAATTTAACTTAAACCGCTATCCAATGTTCAGAAAACTACTAAAATAAACAGGAAACTTAACTTTCCTACTGATGCCACGTACACTGTAAAAAATGAATGTTGTTTTTAGAGTACAATACTGCCAATTTTATAGTAATAAACTGTAAAAATTTATAACTTTACAGTAATAAACTGCAAGATTGCTAATTATAGTTTATTACCGTAAAATTTACAGTTTTAAACTGGAACCTCTGCTGCCAGTATTAGAGGAGGGGAGGGTATTATGGAATGGTCGGGAAATATGGACTACCGAGGTTTTTACCGCGTTCGATGCTGTAATATCGTGGAAATAGCATGAACCACTCAAGAAAGACTCCTATGATGCATTGCAGTAAGAGTTCGTCGCTTACTGTTGTCATTAAAGTGCTACAAAAAAAGTTTAGTTTTTGATTCTCAAGAGATTTTGGAGGTAAGTTTTTAGATTTTTAATCAGTTAGTATACATATGACTTAAAGTATTGATGTTAACGGTAATGTACACTAAAATAATTGTAGTTTTCTATACTGCAGTCGTTTTTTATCTTACAATATTTGGTCCATCATTTTAAATATTCATTTCGCAAGATGGCGTGTCGGGTAGTATTTCGAGACAACAAGAAAGCAGAGACGCTGAATGTATCTTTTGCGACGGCAAATTATCTCAAGATCAACTAGGTGAAGTTTGGATTCAGTGCGTAAGTTGTTGTCTGTGGGCTCACCTTGACTGCACGGGAGCAGATTACACCTGTGACTTATGTAAATAGGCTCGAAACAGAAATGATTCACACTTAATGTCAAAAATTATAGCTACATACTTAAGTATAAAAGTATTATTATTATTATTTTCATTATTTATTTTTTTTATTGGTGGTTTGATAACAGTGTTTTATGAAGTTAATTAGTATTTCAATGGTCAACACCACCTATTCCATATTACCCGAGTATTTCATATTAGCCTTCATTTGTAATTTTTTTAAACATTTTTTTTAAATTTAGAAATAAATAGTATTTTTTTTTTACAAAACACATTTCATTACGATTAGTGTTAGTATGTACTCATGATGGTTTTGGAATTTTTTATTAAAAAAACAAAAAGTTATTTTGAAAAATGTAAATTGTATTCCATATTACCCTCCTCTCATCTATACTGTTGTTTTTATAGTATAATACAGCTAAATTTTACGGCAATAAACTAAAATTTTTAACTTTACAGTAAGAAACTAAAATTGCTAGTTTTAGTTTATTACTGGGCATTTTGCAGTTTTAAATCGGAACCGCGGCTGCCAGTATTATACTGTAAAAACAACAGTTCATTTTTTGCAATGTACAGTAAAAAGTATTGATAGAGCATTTGACTTTCAGCTTACTTTAGGTTCAGACGCTGCTATATTATTGTATTCACAAGGATCATCATCGATATTAAAAAGACATGCTTCCACATTAGGATTGCACTCGACACCTTTTTTGCGGTGCATCACACCACAATCGACTTTTACAGGACATGCACACAATCCTAGGAATTCCTCAGAATCGTCAAAATCTTCAGTGCAAGAAATTCTTTCAGCTCCATCTTCGTCTGAATGAGAAGCAGAAGATGAAGGGCAGAATTTCACAGAATATTCTTTCCCATATTTTTTGAATAAAATGTCTTGAACAGCAGATTCCAATGCAGTAGCTTTATAAACCTAAGAGTTGAAATAATAATTAGTGATTCCATAGATACTTGTAGGGTGCATCGAAAAAAATGTTTATTTATTTTTTGTTTTTATATTTCTTTTAATATCAAATATCATATAACGCGGAAAAATTACCTTAAGCTTGTTACGTGCAAATTTTATTGATCTGAGTTAATATCTTCGGTTGCCTCTTTGGCCATTCATTATACAAAATTTGTTCATTTCATCGCTTTTTCAGTAATTTTTATAGTATTAGATAAGAAATTGGATTATCTTTAGTTACGATAGCGCCTAAAAGCTGACACATGATAAGGGAGCACATACACAAAAAAGGGTGTGAAAAATTTATTACACAAAATTTAATTTTATCAATTTTCAATACTTTTTATTTCTGAATAAGAAATTACATTCCGTTGTTCCAATGCTAGATAGTATCCTTAGAGCGCTTGGCTTCAGCTACCTTGGTGCCGTTCATTATACAAAATTCGTTCATCTTAGAGTTTCTTGAAAAATGTCAGGAACTTTCAAGAAAACTTAGATATGTGAAAAGTTATCACTTGGCACAATCCTGATATACCAAGAAAGCTCTTAAAACAAAAACTGCCGAAGCTAAGGCATAGTTGCAAGGAAATACCAAGCAGCATATTGCCTACCATTCTTGCTAACCTACAATATCCGAAAACCGCAGTCCCCAGTTTTTTTTTTTGGGGAGGGGGGGGGGGGCGAAAAATGTTCGTTTTTCTGGACGGGTCACAACTGAACTGAAGGCGGAATAATTAATTATGAAGTTGGAATTTTCACACTGGTAGCTAAAAAGGTTTTTTATAACAGTGTAAAATCTTCATTCATGAAACTTGCAGCAATTCAGGAAATTTTCAGGAAATAAAAATTACAGTAATGAAGTAAAAAATTCCTGGGACATTTTTTTTAATTAGATGATATCACTGGAAATATTCCTGCTCCTTAGGAATTTCATGCCCGCCATAATTAGGGCCTGCGCTGTACCTAAAATTTTTTTAATCAGATTAAAAAATGTTTAGTTATGCATTAGTTTCGATCATATTTCCTTCAGAAGATTTCATGGTAAATCAGGAAGGAAGGTGTCTAGCTATAGCTACAAAAATATCTTTTTCTCTACAGGTTCCTGATACATTCCAGAAACGTGACTGCCTTTATTGGGAAGATTTTTGAATCATTCAGAAAGATTCCAGGTAAATTTCATTTACGTTACTAACTTTCGGAGCGAAACATTCTTTTATTTCGTCAGATAAGTTACTGGCGAAAAATAGACACATTAGCTGATGCCTATTATTTTCCAAGAGCGTTACCGAATAATTTTTACTGAATAGGGTAGACCGAAGAGTGAATGAACACCCAAGAGAATTTACAATTTCAAAAATTCATAGCGCTGTTAAAAATTGTAGTACAGGGTGCAGCAGAGAAAGTTGCTGATTTGAAAAGTCAAAAAAAAAAAAAAAAAGAAAGAAAAGAAGAAGTACTTCAGGTATCAATTTTTTTTCTTTTTATAAGGTATTGTACACATTCTTAATTTTTAGTTTAAC
Source organism: Uloborus plumipes (assembly GCA_038373865.1). NCBI lineage: Eukaryota > Metazoa > Arthropoda > Arachnida > Araneae > Uloboridae > Uloborus > Uloborus plumipes. Next base: position 11,079 of record JAXGGA010002105.1, on the reverse strand, counting down.
TAGATTTAAAAATTACATCGGACAAATGGTGGCCCCTATTAATGATGCGCTGATCTGCCCAAGATTTGAAGTTTTGTTCCACTCTTTCGAGCCTATCGACAGGGATGTTGGCGATAGCTAGACGGATGTTGTTCTTCAGGTGTTGCAGGGTCCGAGGCTTGTCGTTGTGAACGATTGATTTGAGATACCCCCATAAAAAAATCGAAGGGTGTCAAATCGGGGAAGCTCACCGGCCACGATAGCGTCACCTCAAGGAGAAGACTCGCTCGTGGAAGATGAACCACAGTTTGTAGGGATGAAACTGAAGTTCGTCTCAACGTGCGATCAGCAATCCTCAGAGCAGCAGCGTGTTTAAGGCCGGGGAGAGCGCAAAAACGACTCCCTCACCTTTTTGACGTTTTCTGGAGTTCTGGAAACCCGTTGATGTCCAGGTTTTTTACTTGCCACACTCTCACTTTCCTTGAATATTTTCACCCACAAAACAATCTATTCCCGGCCAGGAACGGAACCTCCGAGATGAATTTTGAACCGAGCTCGGAAGGCACTTTAAGTGTCGCCCCTCTAGAAACATGAAACAAACGGAACATGAAGCAAACGCACCAACGGAGGGGCTTAAGCTTCCACCGTGGGTGTATCACTGGACCAATACAGCATTTTTTGGTTATTTTCTTTCTGTAAATGTGTAGAAAGAACAATAATTACCAATTGTTCATTCACTGGTCGGTCTACCCTAATTCAGCAAAAATATCACATGCAGCTTCTTTTTTTTTTTTTTTTTGTAGATGTGTGTATTAGAAGATAGTTACCTCCTGAAAAATTTTCAGTTCTTCTTCAGTAAAGTGTTTGTTATCACGATTTTTTCCTTCCAAATCGTACCAGCCGTCGTTGGTCCCATTATAAAGGCTTCCTTTTATTAGCTTGTATTTTCCTATTCGCATTCCTTCTGTATTCCGTTCTGGATCAATATTAAGTAGAATTTCCTTCCTCTTTGACGATTCACCAGAGCATATTGAAGGCCATTGGTTGACACCATCGATATTCTTCAGAGCTGAAGGATCACCTCCTTTTTGAAGGAAAAATTATGTATACATGTAAAATGTATACATGTTATGTACACTGCTCGACATTGAAAATGCAACACCAAGAAGAAGTGGTCAGAAATTGATGAAATTTGGTAAGAAGACAGAGACAGCATGGAACAATAAGTGATATTTATTTCAAAATAAATAAGCAAAATTTAGAGCGAGGACGGCGTCGGCTCAGTAAGAAGTAGGACCACCGCGGACAGCGATGCACGAAGAAACACGTCTAGGCATGGAGTCAATAAGCCTGCGGATGGTGTCCTGAGGGATGGCACTCCATTCCCTTTCAACCATTTGCCACAGTTCGTCCTCTGAACGAGGCAGTGACAGGTTCTGCAAACGGCGTCCAATCACGTCCCACACATGTTCGATTGGTGACAAGTCAGGAGAGTATGGTGGCCAGGAAAGCATCTGTACACCTCGTAGAGCATGTTGGCTGATTCGAGCACTGTGAGGCCGGGCGTTATCCTGTTGAAAAATTGCATTTGGCAGACCCTGAAGGTAGGGGATTGCCACCGGCCGCAGTACATTATCTACATATCGTTGGGCCGTCATAGTGCCCCGAATACGAACTAGAGGTGATACGGAATTGTATGCAATAGCGCCCCAAACCATTATGCCACGTTGTCGCGCTGTGGGGCGTTCCACAGTTACTGCCGGATTCGATCTTTCTCCACGTCGACGCCACACACGTATGCGATGACTATCGCTGGACAAACAGAAGCGGGATTCATCTGAGAACACTACGGTTTGCTATTCTGCCATCCACGTCGCTCTGGTCCGGCACCATTCCAAACGTTGGAGTCTGTGCTGTGAGGTCAATGGCATCTTCTTAGCGGGCGCCGTGATTGCAGGCCACGTGCAACCAGTCGACGGGAAATGGTTCTGGTCGACACAGGAACATCCAGGGTACCTTGCACGTGCTGCAGAATCGACGTACAAGTGACTTGCGGGTCCGCCACAGCTTGTCGGTGAATCCGTCGATCCAAGCGGTCTGACGTCACTCTGGCTGCACCTGCACCCCTCAATGTGGCTACATTTCCTCTTTCCAACCATCTCCGACACAGCCGATGCACAGTGCTTGCATCCATGTGGGTATCAGCTGCAATTTGACGTATGGACCAACCTCCCCTTCTCAGTCCGATCACCATACCCCTTGTAAAGTCGTCTATATGCTGGAAGTGTCTTCGTTGAGGACGGCGTGGCATTTCCTCCTATCACACGTATCCTTCGAGACAAAAACCAAATTTCTCCGATAATTAGTCTGGCAGAAAAACCAACATGAACATAGCCCACTTTTCAACTTCATTCTCTTATATCTTACTTCACGTGCGTCGGAGAGCTGCGCATTTCATATCATTTGCATAACTCAGTGACGTGCGTCTACGGTAAAATTTGCATGAATTTCTGACCACTCCTTCTTGGTGTTGCATTTTCAATGTCGAGCAGTGTATAAAAATGCTAAATTACAGGATGTCCTGCGAATTACTCTTCAAAATTGAATATCTCAAAAACAAATGGTGATTTGGAACGAAACAAACGGTATGTTGAAAGTGGAAGCCTTAAAAATCATGTGCGAAATTTTGAAAAATTAGCCACAAAAGATGCCAACACGTGGCGCTGGAGTCTGTAATTACAATACGAGTACCTATGAATAGTGTTGTGAGTTATGGAGCGATCATATCTAGAGTTGAAACGTGAAAGAAGGTTTAAAAGAGCTGTACTGTGGAAGAACAAGTTTTATTTTTCTCAGGAATTTCACAGGCTAGACCACGGTCCTACGTATACTGTCTTTGGAAACATCTCCTTGTAGCCGTAGAATTGTGATCTAACCTGTGAAATTATTGCAAAAAATTGTACTTGCTGTTCAATAGTAAACTTTGCTTAAGCCTTCTTTCACGTTTCATGGCTATAAATGATCGCTCCAAGTCCTTCAAAACACTATTTATAGATACTCATATTGCAATTACAGCTTCCAGAGCCACATGTTGGGTCATTTTGTAACTAATTTTATAAAATTCTGCACATGATTTTTACGGCTTTCACAATAAACATACCGTTTACTTCATTCTAAAATCATCATTTATTTCCGATAAATTTAATTTTTAAATCAGGGAGTCCTTCACTGGACACAATGTAAGTTAAGATATCAAGTAAGTTAGCAATTACAAAAAAATGTAAGTTTTAATACGAAATAATTAAAACTTACCTGCTAATGAGTATAAAGTAGGCAACCAATCAGATATGTGCATTAGCTCCTCTGACACATATTGTGCATTTCTTAGAAGCTGGCTCCAAATGAAGGATACACCTCTAACTCCTCCTTCCCATAAATTTTCCTTACTTCCCCTTAGTGGAAAGTTCGAACCAGTGGCCTGATTTCGTCCTTCTACTTCTCCCCCATTATCAGTACTAAATATTATAATAGTATTATTTAACATTTCAGCTTTATCTAGAGCAGAAAATAACTCTCCAATTGAATCATCTAAGGCAGATACCATACCTGCAAATAAGAAATAATTAAATTTTTTTAGCATATGTGCATGTATAGTAAATACATCTACATAAATTATTTTTTTGAAACAATGAAAATTAAACTACCGATTTGAGAAAACCAGACATTTGTTACATGAAATATAGGTAACGAAAAGAGAATTGGTGAATCGAAATACAATTTGATGTGTCAGACTACAATGTGTTAAGTAATTTTACTTAGTGCGTAAATTTACTTAGTTGAAACGTTTAATCATAGTAAAGGATAAACCTGGTATATTACGAGATTCTATAGCTTTCAAGTTCCGTAACCGTTAAGAATGGTTATAAAATGTTACGGCAACTTAAACAGAATTTTCACATAAAATCACATCTAAGTTATGTAGTACTCAAAGACGATAGCTGGTGTTAAACCCGATTTACCAGACGCCAGTGGCAGCTCTTGGCTATAAAAAGGGAGGGAGATTGAAACTAGGGCTCTTACGTAGATGTAAAAAAATGTATTGGTGGATAGTGGGGCAAAGAAGATTCGAAATTTGTTCACCTGAAAATATACAAAACTGAAGTCATTAGAACCAAATTTTAGGCGATATTTAATGATGAGGGTGGAATGAGAAGAGGATGTAAATTTAGGTCTAACGCGATGTGTGCTGTATGTGCTTTTTTTACAAATAAATCAAAACGGAAATACAATAGAAGGATCTATAAAGATGCTTAAATGCAGGACAAAAAAGTTTCACCACCTGGCAGAATAACCATTCAAGTTGTATAATCTTTTTTCAACATTAAACAAAACCATACGCATTTTTTGTAATAACCAACAACGCTTCGTAGTTATCGGACCTTAATAAAAGTATCATGGTGCATTAATTTTGATATTTATCAACGTAGGACGTAGGACTGTAGGACTGAATTAAAGTGGAATAGCTATCTCAAAATACAAACCTGCAAAAACTCTCCTCTCCAAATCATCAATATGAGAGAATTTATCGAAATAATATGAAGGTGCTTGCAAAGGTTTATATTTGTTTGCAACGTGTACAGCTTGGTGGGCAAAGTACAGGAACAACGGCTGTAAAATCAAAGATCCACATTTATGTTGTTGTATTAATATATATATATATAGAGAGAGAGAGAGTAAAATGTATAATATACAATATAAATGTAAAACTTATTACTTACAAATAGCTTTACTTGGAAGCGTAAAGACAATACATTATGTACTTCAGAATCAGACTGACGTAAGTCCATTTTCGTCACTATTCATTAGAAAGCGAAAACGACTGTCGGATGCATGCAAAAGATGGGACTCGCGCTCTTTTAATGCTGCTAAATGTTTGTGAAGGGATTTTTTTTTTAGAGTAATGTTCTTATGGGTCGATGGGGAATAAGATTCAACAACCAATGCAGCAGAAAAGTGAAAATCGCCATTTTTGGACTTACGTCGTTCTGGTTCTGAGGAACAGAATTGTATTAAAAGTCAGTAACATTTAATTCACTACGCCGTTCCAGATGCAATTAGTAAAATCCTCGCATTTATTAAAAATATATAGAGAGTTAGACTTACTTGTGAGGTATTGTGATTTTTTATTATGTCTACTGCTTTCATGGTAAAAAGTTCTGTTCCATAAGTTCCATTATAACCCCACTCATTGTCAAAGTTGTTATGTAAGTCGAGACCATAGAAGTGATCCTAATCAAAAGAGTTGCTTTAATCCAACAACTGTATTGAAAATCAAACAAAAGTACTAATTTTTGTAAGAAAAGCAGCATATATATATATATATATATATATATATATATATATATATATATATATATATATATATATATATATATATATATATATATATATATATATATATATATATATTTTTTTTTTTTTTTTTTAATTAGAAGTATAAGACCTTGCGAAATACCGAAGTAAAGATAAAATTCCCAAAAGACCCTGGGGCCTTCATCAGGGGGACCCCCCTAGGGTAGGGAAAAGTGGAGTGAGATGTTTCTAGCAAGTTGCAGGCAAAACGCCTAAAAAGATGCAACTTTTAGCCCCCGACATCTCACAAACAAGCAGTAGGTCACTAGAAGTCCAATTCATTTATGCATATACACGAGAGAATACAATTCAAAAGACACTATAAATAATCAATAAAATTCAAATAGAACAGATGACATGAAATTATAAGAAATACAAAAACAAGAACTTTCAAACAACACTGTAAGAACTACCAACCTATGGCTTCTTCAATGCGCTACTGATAAGACTGTTGGTCAAATTCGCGGGGTAGCAGTTTTCAGTTAAAGTTACAGTTAATTGTCTTATTGCTGAGTCTAGATTTGAATTATTGTTGCAAATTTTTTTGTATCGGGAAATTTGGGAGATGATAATGTTCTTGAAAACCTTTTTACTTAGACAACTGTGAAAATGGATAAGTGAGTGTGCTTTGAAGTTGAAATCTTTACGTTTGTCATATAGTGCTAGATTGACATCTTTATCTTCTAATTTAATATAAATGTCGAGAAAAGAAGCAGTGTTGTTACTATTTGTTTGTTTAAGCAAAAGTTCTTTTGGATAAATATCCTTGTAGAGATTATGGAAGTTACTGTTGTTAAAAATTATGATGTCATCAATGTACCTGAAGGCCTCAAGATCATTATCGACTAGAAAATTTGACTCATAAATATGAAGAAAAACGTTTGCAAAGGCACTGGAAAAAGACGTACCCATGGGAATACCGTTAATTTGCTTGTAAAAATTAGAACCATTAAAAAGATAGTTTTCGAAAACACAGAATTTAACTAAATTTAGCCAGTAGCTTCTTTTTGACCCTATGCAGTATTCATACTTTTCGTAGAGTTTATTAGAGATGTCTAAGATTAGATGATGGGGAATATTTGTAAAGAGATTTTCGAAGTCAAAAGTGTTGATGCTGTAAATATTGTTATTACGATTATTTAAAAAGTTCAAAACCTTTTGGTTATTCAAAATAATTAAGTTTTTTTCTTCAGCAATTTTTTCCAAGATATTTTTAAGTTTTTCGAAGAAAATATAGCCGGCTCTCACAATTTGCAACAATAATTCAAATCTAGACTCAGCAATAAGACAATTAACTGTAACTTTAACTGAAAACTGCTACCCCGCGAATTTGACCAACAGTCTTATCAGTAGCGCATTGAAGAAGCCATAGGTTGGTAGTTCTTACAGTGTTGTTTGAAAGTTCTTGTTTTTGTATTTCTTATAATTTCATGTCATCTGTTCTATTTGAATTTTAATGATTATTTATAGTGTCTTTTGAATTGTATTCTCTCGTGTATATGCATAAATGAATTGGACTTCTAGTGACCTACTGCTTGTTTGTGAGATGTCGGGGGCTAAAAGTTGCATCTTTTTAGGCGTTTTGCCTGCAACTTGCTAGAAACATCTCACTCTACTTTTCCCTACCCTAGGGGGGTCCCCCTGATGAAGGCCCCAGGGTCTTTTGGGAATTTTATCTTTACTTCCGTTTTTAACAGGTATTTCGCAAGGTCTTATACTTCTAATTAAAAATATGTCTGCTACCAGTTTCAAGGAGCTGCCATAGGCGCCTTTTGACCTGTGTGGTGAAGTTTATCTTTCAATTCTATATGATTCTTCAACTACTTTGTTTATGTTAATATATATATATATATATATATATATATATATATATATATATATATATATATATATATATATATATATATATATATATATATATATATGTATATATATATATATATATATACAGGGTGTCCACTCCAATCGTGAACCAATAGCTAATTTCTAAACCGTTAGAGATACGCATATAGTTTATTTAGGAAAAAATCTCCAAATTACGAAAGGAATTTTGGGTCTATTCAATGTTTTTCAAAAAATCAAATTTTGAAAGAGTTACGAAATTTAAATTTTATACAGCCCCTCAGTCCTATCAATCATATTTAGTAAAACATTCTTGACACTGTAACGTTTAAAACTAAAAAAAAATCACTCCTCTACCACAAAAATTGACCGAGTTATGACGTTTTGAAAAATCAAAATTTTGCATTATTTCATGACGGCATCTAGAGATCGCTTAAGGGACCGTATGCGAAATCCTTCAAAATCTTGATTTTTCAAAACGTCATAACTCGGTCAATTTTTGTGGTAGAAGAGTGATTTTTTTTTAGTTTTAAACGTTAAAGTGTCAAGAATGTTTTACTAAGTATGATTGATAGGACTGGGGGGCTGTATAAAAATTTAAATTTCGTAACTCTTTCAAAATTTGATTTTTTGAAAAACATTGAATAGACCCAAAATTCCTTTCGTAATTTGGAGATTTTTTCCTAAATAAACTCTATGCTTATCTCTAACGGTTTAGAAATTAGCTATTGGTCCACGATTGGAGTGGACACCCTGTATATACTAAATATAACTTTGAAACAATCTAAAAATTTTATTGAAACAAACAATGAAAATAAAGAAAAATGTTTGCCATTTATCATACCATAACTGGATCTCTTCCACAACTGTACACATCCTTTCTTTGAGTACTCATTCTAATAGCGTCGCTGAACTCAAGGAAAGGATGCGTACAGTTGTGGAGGAGATTCCATAGAACGTGCTGGATCGGGTGATGGAAGCTTTCATTTGATACCCGGAGAAAAGGATTGTGACAGCGACCATCTGTGTGGTGTCATATTCAAATCCAAGCAATGCATGTATGGTATGATAAATGGCATACATTTTTCTTTGTTTTCAATGCTTGTTTCAATAAAATTTTCAATTTATTTCGAAGTTCTGTGGTTTTCATATCCTACTATTCGTTACGCTTGAGACCCTGTAGGGGAGACTGGGTACGGTTGTGACAATTTTCATTTGCTCCCCCATAGATCCCTTAGCCATGCCTGTGAGCTGATTTAAAGTTATTTTTATGTTAAAATGTTTATTTGCCTGCTTATAAACACTAAAATTTTCTCCCTAAGTACAATAGTTAACTCACAGGACCAAATTAAACAAAAAAGGAAAAAATGTCACAATCGACGCAACCCCAGGGGCGGTTGTGACAGTGCTTGGGGTAGGTTGTGACAAGTTCAAAAATACAGCAAAACAGTCTAGATCACTTTTAATTTCAAGTAATAAAATATTAAACGTAATTCAACATAACCTTCATCTGGGAAAGTTTAACATTTAACAATGTGTCTCGGTCAGTTGAAGTAGCCTTATACCAAGTCTTACAAAAATATCAGGTTTTTGAAATTTCGTAACGTCTGTTTTGGCAACATTATGCACATCCTGTGGGTCATAACCGTGTCTGTTCATAACAATTCTCAAGTATGAAAGAAACATTCTACATTTATTTCTTTTATTGAAGCTTGTTACTCTTAAAAGGCTAATTGCATGAGCTACACGAACAGACGTGAAACATTTCTATTCATAAATGAACGGAGCCATTTCTCAGTAGCCATTTTACTCTCATATCTGCTTTCAGCGTATATGTAAGCTCAAAAGCACTTTATTATGAGCAATATAACCTATACACACGTTGTTTTCATTGTGACAGCGCCGGCCGGCTCCATCGCGTTTACGAATGAAATGAATGTTTCATAGCAAAGACTTACGATTAACGTTGCATTTCCAAAGCTGTCCGAAAGAAAAAAAAAGTTTCACTTCTTTATAAGCTTCTTTATGTTTCCTTCGGTCACACTGCCCTATTTCTGTCTTCTCCAAGTGTATTATGGGCATCAAATATGATAAAAACATGTTTTACTCGTGTCACAACCTTCCCCACGCACTTTGTCACAACCGACCCCAACCCACTACTTTTGAAAACAGCAATCGCCATGGCAATACAAAATAGCCTACATAAAAAGTAATCACTGCTATTTCACTATTAAGGTTCACTACTAACGGGGAGAAAACTTTCATTTCTCTATCTGTACCCATTCAACAGGAATTACTAAAAGACATCGAACAAAAAAACTTACTTTTGACTATTAAAAAGTAACCAAACCCTCTGCTAGCGTTAATGTCGCTCGATGGCTACTGCAATGCTTTGACATATAGTCCAGTAGAAATAGTGTTAGGGGTCGAACAAATTGCAACAGAAACGAAACCTACTGGAAAGGGTAGGTAATAGGCTCCTAATGAACATACTAAAAGTATACATTCGTACTGGTGGGACAAATATGTTTTTTTGGCCGCCATCTTGAAAAATCATAAAAAAATTTCAAAAATTCAAAAAAATTATGTGTGGTATCAAATGAAAGGAAATTTCAAGCTAAAAAGTAATAAAATGTGGGATATTTAAAGTAAAGTGAAGATACTGAAAATATACACCTGTACTGTCGCGCAAAATGCGATTTTTTTAGCCGCCATCTTTAAAACTATGAAAAAAATAAATAAATAAAAAAAATCATATGTGGTATCAAATAAAAGGAAATTCCATGCCAAAACGGAATATTACATCTAATATTTGAAGCAATGTGAGCATTCTAAAAATATATACCCGTACGGTAGTGAAAAATGCTTTTTTTCAGTCGCCATCTTTTTGAAAAGCGTGCAATTTTTTTAAAAACAAAATGTATCATAATGTGGTTTCAAATGAAAGGAAATTTCACACTGAAAAAGAATATTAATGGGATATTTAAATCAAACTTTGTATAAAGATGAAATAGGTAGGAAAATGCAAAACAATTAAACGTACATAAGCTTGTATTTACGTCTCAAGTGCTAAAAAACTGTTTCATTAAATCACGCAAAGAATTCCCAAGGTCTTTTTGGTTTCCCACAAAAGATGTGACATTGCACATCGATGTGCACATCGAACAAACACTCATGAAATGCACAAAAAGTCGCTCTGGCATGACACGGAGAAGACGAATGAATGACTGAAAGTCAACGTGCAACCTGGATTTTGAGCCATTCTAGTTGCAGGGGCATTTCACGGTATTTGTGACGTAGGGACGTCCGTAACAAAACTTTTTATAAGTTTAAAATTTTTATATATATTGAAAAAGTACATTCTAAAGTATATGAATATCATATTGTTTTCATAGTTAACTTTGTATTATGTTTGTAATTGCACTCGGAACATTGAAAATGCAATTTTCACTGTTACGGACTCTACATTGAATTTTTCTTTAAATCTGGCTTAAACCGATTTTTAAAGCAAAACTGGTACTTGAGACAGATAAAGTAAAGGCTCACCTCTAATATAGCTAACAATTTTAATAAAAAAGTGCGTTCTATAAAAAATTATGGATTGTGAAAATGATGACTGTAGAGTCCGTAACAATAATTGGAATAAAAGTTTAGTTTTTAAAGAAAAATTCGATGTAGAGCCGGTAACAGTGAAAGATGCATTTTCAATGTTCTGAGTGCAATTACAAACATAATATAAAGTTAACTATGAAAACAATATGATATTCATATACTTTAGAATGTACTTTTTCAATATATATAAAAATTTTAAACTTATAAAAAGTTTTGTTACGGACGCCCCTGTGT